>OMLP01028397.1:14151-27641 GCA_900302685.1 Spondyliosoma cantharus
GTGGGCCATGCCAGCTGTTGGAGATGAGAGGTAAACACGAATATACATACACACACACACACACACACGCACACACACACACACACACACACTGTGTTTGATTTGCCTTAAGTGGCCACATTTATTGTTGCTGCATACATTTTTCCAGGTGAAAGTAACCCCTTTCACATTCGCCAAGTTTCTGATTGCAAATGTGAAAAAGTGTTTTCAGATCATCATTTCCTCTGGTTGATTTATCACAGCTGATTATGATTTTAGCTAATATCTGACTCTGGTTTTTGCCGGAGTGCTTTTGACTGCAAAATTCAGCTGGGCTGGGCTTACACCAGGTTTATTCATGTCCATTTGCTATTTGTTTATAAGGCTATCACAGCTTTGGAAAACGGTTACATTTTGAGAACACTGACAACAAAAAGAAAAGAAAAAAAGAGTCTTCGATGGATTTTGGTATTTGGTTTATTTTATAGTTTCATCAGACTCTTCTCAATTTGTCTGGTTGCAGGTTTAAGTGATTTGGAGTTCAGTCTGATTCCAGTTCATCTGAGGATGGTAAATGAATATGAGCCCCACCCCAGACTACAGTTCAGGTTTGTCATTGTGCATTTCTCATTGTTACCTCTGATTGTATAAGATACCTGTTTATCAGGTACACTCATACGCTGTGTTGTAGGCTTATATAACAAAGCAGTTAGTAAATCTACCTTGCTTACATTTATTAAGCTCAGTTTTTGTTTTCCTACCTGTTTTTTTTATTGTCAGTACAGAGAGAGGCAGGAGATCAGCGGTATGACATGCAACAAGGGTTTCAAATGGTGGACGTCGCTGTTAGGCCTCCGAACCATTAGTCTACCAGCACGTCCCCTGAAACATGTTGTTAATAAGTATGTCAATGGCACAAACATAGTCAGTGCATTACACCACTGACTATGGGATGCAAATTTATCATTGTATTGTATAAGTGAATGGGACAGCCATAGCTCAGTCCATAGGGACTTGGCTTACGCACAGGAGAATGGCTGCTTCAAGTCAAACATGGACTAGCAGATACAGAGGACTGGTAGCAAGTTCACCCCCAGTGCATCACTGAAGTGCCCTTGAGAAAGGCATCTAACCACTTATAGTGCTCTCTCCACATTAATTGCATGTGTAAAGGTTGTGTGTTTTAAAAAAAAATGACTAATAGAGTGAAAAGAAAAAAATTCCCCAAGGTAATAATAGACTGTGAACCACCCCACGGAGGAAGTGCAGTTATTTAGTGCCACAGGACCTTTGAATGAAAGTTTCCTCGTCTGCTCTAATAAACCAAACTGACGGTAAAATCGCCCCAGGTTTTAAAAACCTGCTCTATAACTGCATGGCGCGAACACGTCTTAACACATCAGTGCAGCGTTGTTGGGAAGCAGCCGCCCTGGAGGTCAGCGAGGTCACAGCTGACTCCATCGGTGACTCGTGAGTCGAGCGCTCTCCTCCGGTCTGTTGCGTGCCAGCCTCCTGAGAGCCACCTGGACCTCCTCCACCTCCTCGGGGGAGCACGGCGCATTATTCAAGCCATTAGTCACCGCGGTGCTTGATTACTCACACCTTCACTCCCTCACTCTACCTCACACTAGAAAACATTTTTCTTCTGAGACGGCCCACAACACAGCAGAAGCAGATCCCGGCCAACAAAAAACACCTCTTGCCTGCAGGCATAAACCGAAACAAAGCTGGACTTTTCTCATCCCTCTAGTGACGGACACAGAGCTGATGATAAAACATATACATTATTAACCAACAAAACAGTTATGTAACTTGTGAAACAGTAAGCCAATACTTGGAATTAAGCTTCTGCCACAACAAAAAGCTCAGCTGCAATCATAGATATCAGATTCCAAAAGGCTTTGACACAAATATGATGATAGTGACTGATAGATAATGAAAACACTTTTGTCTGTCGGATCTGTACAGCGGTCAGGTCTGACTGCAATTAACCTACATTACATAACCTAAAGTACTGTTTCCTTCTTGACTGGCTTTGTGTTGTTTGAATAAAAACATTAAGTCATTATCTTTGACACGCAACAGCACTAAATCCAGATGGCACGTTGGTATTTTCCTCATGACCTGTACAGTTTATACCGACTGAATGGGGGCAGGATTTCAGGTGGAACAATTCCTTATTGTTTCAATCCGAAGATGCTAATGGATGTAAAAAGAAAAACAGGAGAGAGTCTGGGAGAAAATAACAAGAAAGAGCTGGAGTTGTTGATGAGCGCTGAGATCGCTCAGAGCCTGAGCTGTCACAAAAAACACACTCCGCTCACTGTGCGTATCTTGCCAGTGAGCTACAGGTAACATATCCATTTCATGCAAAATATGGCACGTTCCACCAGAAGGCCTATGCACTCTCAAATGATGATTTGACAGTGACAGTCTCTCCAGTTACAATATGCAGTCACTGTTTGTTACTGTGTGTTCATTCACCCCAACCAGCCAGATTACTGCACATTAGCCATTAGATATCAAACAACGGCATGCACCGAGAATGTGTGTGTCTGTGTGTTTGAATTTCGTTCAACTTCTAACTTAACTCAGCACTCACCGGAGACTCTGGTTCTCGCTCGTCTTTTTCCCTCTCCTCAATGGGATGCTACGTTCGTGAAGTTAAGTACATTACAGAACACGAACACCCGACAGTGTCACAAGCACAAACTTCCAAAGTCACTACTTTATGACTTGTTGTGGTGTAAATTTATGTGAACTTAATTTACAGTGTCTAATGTGACTAATCAGTTTCTTCTGATGACACAATGTTTTGAATGATTATATAATTCATGCTTTTTTCCTTTTAAGGGATATTTTTCTCCTTCAGTTACGCAGACATTGTGATGTATCATGGATGATTGTCGATGATGTAGAGTATGAAGTATCACAGAATCGCAGTATTGTGATACCATCATTAGCATGGCCAACATATCTGTAAATGGTGAGTTACTCTGTGATTCCTCCCTCTAGAGTGTAGAGTTCATGTTGATATTGCGTTCATGTCTGAGTGAAGCAAAGAACTGTAAGTTATTCACTAGACCACCTACCTACAATGCGTCCTCTCCAGTAAGTCTCTTCCTGAGGGAATTGTTGGTATCTGTATGTGTTCTCTGACCCGTGTTTGCTTCTGTTGCTCCAGAGGCTGACATCACAGAGAAGTTCAAAGCGTGTGTGAGGTGAACTCACCAACCTGACTTTTACCTCCACACCTGGCTCATGTTGCCTCGAAGATTGAAGCTCTCTGGATGTCAGCCAGCAAGCCTCTTATTGTGTTGTTGGATGTTTTCTGGGACAGGTTTGAACAATGTCGCCTTTTGTCTCCCATCAGGCTCACCTACTCCTCTGCCTCTCTGAAGTGACAGAGGAGGTGACAAGGTAAGTACCAGGACGGAGATAGAAAGCCTGAGATTAGCTTGAAAGGAAGTGAGGCATCCTGCGGTGCACCAGATGCATCCAAAATGCAGAGCAGAAGGGTTTTAAGGGAGGAGAAATGAACTGACATGACTTGAAAGGGATGATTTGTGCATGAATTCCTACAATTATCCACTCAATTACATCACAGTCATTTTTTTTTTCCTCTTTACAATTTTTTTCCCATTGTCGGATGTTACCCTATCAGTAACTATCGATGTATTAATCTGTCTAAAAGCCTATGTCAACTGCACAATCCAATTAACACAATAGTCCTGAAACTGTGTCACAGGGATCATAATGTGACTTTGTGGTCAGGTTTAAGGCCATCACTTCACCTTTATTGTGTTGCTTCAAATTTACTGACAGTTGATAACTGAGTGTGAAGAAATGATTGACAGATTAGAGTCTTCGATGACGCAAACTGGTCAGGAAGGTTGTTAGAAAGTCTAGCAGACGAAGACTGATCATCTGTTGTTTTTGATGCAGACTCTGAATCTGTTCAGTTCTGAGCTAAGATGAATAAACTCAAGTGTAACCTGTGTGTTTCATCTCCTGGATCATGAAAAGCACAAGCTACAGACACTCTTGAGTGCAAACCTTAGCCTACCCCAATGGTGGCCAAGTGGCGGCTTTTGGAAAAGGAGGAATATTACACCTCGTTTTTAGATAGAGAAGGCGGCAATTTGCCGGCTTTACATTGGAGCAAATGTGCCGCCTTCTCTATGTAAAAAGGGCTACTATATACAACTGAAATCTGCCTTCAACCAGCGGACATCTGTGGCTTAAAGAAATAATTGTGTCAGCCGAGCATATTTCCCATTAATATGACTACTGTGAATTCAAGGGCCATGATTACTTCACGCTCTCCTCCTCCACTGCAGAGATTCTTAGAAATAAGGACCCACTCAAAGCAATGTTCGAGCCTCCTACAGCTTTCGAAAATAAACATGATTAACACGTGAATCATTTCAAGCGCTTGTGTCTGAGTCCATCCCAAAGTAAACACAGTAAGTAGCCCCCCTGGAAGGATTATTATGGCTAACTGCATAGGGATCTATGCCAGGTTGAAATACACCGTAATTTCCCTTTCATTGGACAAAACCATAGCTAGTTGGAAGTACCAGGAGGAGCGACCATCTAGACAAGCATCTGAATATTATTTTAGTTTATCTTTTCTCATCCACATCAATCAACTGATTCCATACTAAATGTATCCCAGCGCTCACAGTAACTTGAAAAAGTCTTCATCAGCAAGATAACTTTCGCTGTCAGGACTCCAGGAGTATGTTCAGTACTTACAGATATGAAAAATGTGTTATTTTGATGAAGCGCGCACTCACATTGTTACAAATCTTTCCAACAACATTCAAACCCAGACAAATCCACAAGTTTATTCAAGTACTCGTCACTACTTTCGGGATAAGAAAGTCAGCGAACAAGACTACACTTAAAGGTGCACTGTGTAGTGTTGGAGAAGACATTTAAATCAAAAGAGAATGTTCTTCTATGACTGATATTTTACATTAAACAAACTCTCTTGATTTTCATGACTGAATAAACTGAATGAACAGACTGACCTTTTACTGACATTTTTCTTTGTAAATATTTGGCGGACCCTGCCACCTTTCTAGCTTCAAACAGTGTTCTGGGGACCTTATTTTCCTCTGAGAACTGCTTGTTTATTAATGGAAAAAACAAGTATTTCTGAGTTTGTTTTATTACCTCATTCATAGTTAAAATTTATTCTTCTATGTAGTACCTCTTTAATGTGAATGAAACTAAAACATTGCCACGTCTGTGAACATGTGTCTGAGTCACGTCAGCAGTGGTGGTTGTTTATTGGTGTGTTCACCACCAACGAGCCAAGTGTGACCACAGGAACATTTGTGTTACAGGTGACATGTGTTTATTTGACCCAAACAGGCAGATTACTTTACTATACCTTAGCCATTAGCTAACTAGCAGCAGCATGTACTAAGGATGTCAGAATCAGAAATCCTTTAATGTCAGGCAGATGGGGAAATTTGTTTGTCACTGCAGCGACAGAATATTACAGAATAAAGACCAATAGCAAAAATATGAAACAATATAATTAAAAAGGGAAGAAATAGAATAGACATATGTACATATGTGTGTGTATATATAAGTACATATATGTGTGAATATTTATATACATGTATGTGTGTTTGAATTAAGATCAGCTCTCACATAACTCAGCACTCACTGGAGACTTCAGTTCTTTCTCTTCTTTCCCCCTCTCCTCTCTGTAATGTCATTCACATAGTGGAGAGCACTTCCCCTCCAGCAGTCAACACTGTTACACTACATAAAACATCAAACATGGAGGTATAGAAGATAAATCCACTTTTTAATTGCAAAAGTTAAGAAGTAATCTCTGAGCTCTCTAAACAGCTCTGGATAATCAGACGTGACACCCAGGTGTTTATTCCTCCAGACAGTCCGGCTCTCCACCCAACTCTCCCCTCCAGAGATAGCCGGCTCTGGACAGCTGTAGTCTTTCCAGCCATCCCCACACAACACTCAGCACATTTTTATTTTGTTTTTTGATAGAGACATTTAGCGGCAGATAATGCATACTGTGCCTTTAAGTACTAAAGTAAGTCAGACGGGAAGGAGGCAGGAAGCAGAACCAACTATGTGTACAATTGACATATTTTATGTTTATATTATTATTATATTATATGATTATATTATATAATATATATTTATTAAATTATTAGCATATGTAGAGAAAAGAGTAATGGTTCACACATAGAGAGGAATACTTATAACTTGAATGTAGTGTTTTTGTATGAACGTTCATTATATTCATTAAAATTCAATATTCTTTGTGTGTGTAGCCTCTGTTAATGTGCAGTATAATAGAGTTATAAAGAGGCTCTGGTATCTTAACGCTAACAACAGCATCCCTGTTAAGACAAACATAACCATCGAATTCCCAAAGAAAAAGATCTCTACAACACAACATCCGTGCTCTCAATCCAAAATGTCACAGGCATGTATTTAGTCAGGAGATCTGATGTACTTGAGCCAACTTGGCAAAAATCAAACGGAAACATTTAAGGGAAAAAATGAGCACACAGCGAGTTCCTCATCAGTCTAACGACAGTGAACTCTCCTCTACCCAAAACAACAGTGTGGATTCATTAATAAAGTGTCCAGTGGGGGTGAACTATTTTCATAGGAGACTGGAGGATTCTCATAAAACTGAAAAAGTCCAACAGCAACGAAAGGTTAAAATGACCATCTCTCTGGTTGCAGATTGCTCGGATACGCATGTTGTTGTTTTTCATGACCTGGCCATTAGATGAAGTCATGGTTGATGGATGTTATTATCCTTAATTACTAAAAGGTAGTCATTGTTCATTTCCTCTCAGTTTCCAGCAGCACGGGTAGAAAATTGGCAGTTTGGCACTGATTTTGGTCGATGGAGTGGGTTGTGGAAAAAAAGTGCCCCATTTTAGAAAGGACAAATCTATGATGGAGATTTCTAAATTATACAAGAGACGATATGTTCACATCATTAGTTTGTGATTTAGTCAGTGGGGTGCAGTTTGGAGTCAGAGGGGGGTTTCTAATGGCTTCTTCATAAAGTTTAACGTGAATCAGATTAGCTGAAAAATTTGTCGTTGCTTGCACTGCAAGAAGTCCACGATCACTCACATTAAAATATAAAAAATGTGTACATCGCTTGGCTGAGGTGGGAAAAAAATGCCCTACAGAAAAGAATATGAATGATATGAAAGAAAGATGTGATAAGGTGAGCACTCAAAAGTTGTAGAAGCGCTTTATCTTGTGGTTTCCTATATTTCCCGTAATGTTTTTGAAAATCCCAGAGAACATGGATGTATCTTACTGCGTTAAACTATCGTTCACAATATTTGTGAGGAGAGGAAAATAATAATCAGGAATCATTCCTTAAAAACTTCATGTGGTTACATTGCATTCTAGTCTCTAGGCCATCCATAGTGGCCATTCTAAAAAGTCATGTCACATAACTGAACTCATGAACTCTAAAATACATGTTACATCACGAGTGGCTGTTCTGACCGTAATTTTCCTTGAAACATTAACCAAGTTCAATGCCTTCATCTGCAGGTGCTAGTTTGGGTGTCAGATTGTTTTATTGTCATGTAACTAGTCTCTATCTTCCCCTGGAGCGAAGCTGCCGCTCTACTTTTTCCTGTGACCTCCATTCATGAGTTGTCACTCCGCTCTCATTTGTTCTGAATTAACTGCCAGCGATCGAGCAGTGATTGATCAGTGCAGCTGATCTGCAAGAAACACTGCAGCCAAGTTGCAGTAGTAGGTATCTGTAAGCTAATCTTCTGCGGTGTGGATATGAACGCCGTGAGAAAAGCAATGGGGAAAACACCCCTTGCCTTTCGGCTCTATCCACTGCAGGAACCACAGTGGGAGCAGGTTGGTTCAGCCCTGTGGCAGTGGCAGACGTTCCTGTCTGGATAAGGAGGGAGAATGCAGGCCTTTTGTTGAGCTGGAACAGGATTGATTGCTGATATGTTGGTGGTAAGGTGGGGTGAGATATTGTGTCACTCCCGTGCAGGCTGTGAACAGTATTGGACTCCAGAGATATGGTGTCTGCTGATCAACTTATCAGTGTTGTGCAAGTCTTACCTGGTATCTTGGGTTGCACAAGCGTTTCTTCAAAACTTGTTAGTCTGAACCATGTGACATTCTGCAATCAGAAGGCAGATGCTGATTATTTATAAAAGGACAATGGCTGGCAAACTCGTCCATTGCTTTCCTAGTTTGCCTGCAGGTTTAAATCACTAAGGACCCAGACACACCAAACCAAAGAACTAGCAGTGCTTGGCCCAATTTTTTTTTTTTCACACCATTCTTGCTAATATATCCACTTCTAATAAAGAATATGTCCAAATAAGTTGCAAATGGTATCCGGTGAGGATAAATGGATGAAATCGTAGATGGGGGTTTCCCTTTCTTCTTCCATTTCTCTCGTCGTGCACTGATTTGCTTAGCTGAACAGCCAATGGGAGTGATTTCTCTCACCGACGGCTTCCACCACTACACGCATTATCGGCCGAAAAAGCCGTCAACGAGGGTGGACCAGTGCCAACGGTGCTGAACACACCACAAAGCCTTTGAATTCCCTCAACCTCTTGCTTGTTGTCAATGAAAACAGTGAAAACAATGTTGTTCTAACATAATGATCAAGATAATTTTCACACGAATAAATGTCTCCTCTACGTCTTCATAACCTCCGAAAAAGAGGAACTATGACAAAAAATATCCTCAACAGAAAGAAACCTAAGAAATAATGTAAAGACCCATGTGAATGGACAAATTACAGTACTTATTGTGTTTATGAAGTCCACTCAACATCCTGCATACATCTGCAGCACGGACCTCGTTGGTAAAATATCCTCTGCTGCTCCTTGTTGCTATTATAAAAAGTATCTTAACTAACACAGGCCTAACTGCTTTATGGACAGCTGTGAGTCTTTCATAATGTACCCTCCGTATAGGCTCTCTTTTGTGTTCGTAGGCTCGTGGTACTAATTAGTGCAAGAGTAACACAGGCTGTCCTCCTGATGTTTGCGAAAGGAACAGCTCTGCAGTACAGACAGTTAACAGTGTTTAAGTGAACGAGTGATTGAACAGATAGACAGCGCCTGTTCTGCCAAGCTCTCGAACGATGGGAATGATCTAACTATGCTAACTCTGACTATATCACACGTCTTTACAGCAGGTGACTTCAGGCAAAGACACAGACGTTTTTGTCATTAAATTTAATTGCAAGTAAGGTGGACAGTGTGCAGGAGTCTTCCTCCTGATTTTGTTGGCCTTCGGTCTTCTCCCACGCACCTGTCGATCTTATGGTGTCCAAAAGCCGTACTCTGTGGTTCCGTAGTTCCTAAAATAATTACTTTGTCACTAGATTTAGTGACTTTTCAGACCAGGCTTCAGCCTTGTGACACGTGTAGCGTCTCTCTGAGCGGCGTCAGTTACTTCCGGCACTCAGGTTGCTCCGGCTCGCATGACACTCGCTGGGAGGTGAGAGATCCGGGTCAGCAGAAGTGTGTCTGAAACATTCATCAGTTCTGCAACCAGATACAGAGCGGCACAGTTTTACACTGATTTCCAGACGGATCAACAGGCTAACAATCTGTGATACGACTTTCATGATAACATTTTCTATTCTGTGCTTCTCAGTTGTTTTTGGAGGAAATCTCGATGGGACTTAACCAGAAAATGAACCTTACTGTAAAATAAAAGCTAAATATTTAATCATTTAACAGTACAAGCTCATCAGAAAGTGATGAGACAGAGAGAACAAAGGTGTCACTGATTGCAACTTTTAAGTAGTCTACAAGAATACTAGACTAATTATTAAAGGCAACATGGTACAGCAGTATTTTACACTTCAGCATGGCAGCTGGCCTTTTTCAAAAATGGAACGGTGAAATGCTGCATGAGAAAGACGACACGTAGTCGATACCTGCATGGTCAGTGATGTGTCAACAGAGTCATGGTGGTCTGACGTTTCTTAGCTTGCTGATTTCTGGGAATGTGAGCAGTTAATGCTGTGGGAACTTTTCTCCGAAACCAGAAGGTCATCAGTTGCTTGGATATAAACATTAAAACCACACACTTTAACCTGTCACTGTCCAACCAATGGAAAGTTCTGAACTTTGAAACAAAGGTGTGCGTCATCAACAGCAACAGTTGGCCGAGAAAAACTGAAGCCACATGTGAGTTTACAATGCAGCGCACAAGTATTAGGAGGGTGGGACCTTTTTGATTGTGCTGGTTCTTATAGCACATTCTATTTCTGGAGCCTTTTCAGACAATGCAACTGAACAATAATCCTAAACATGCAAACAGGGGAACCAGGAAGTTTGATGGCCAAACAATGGATTATTCTCTGCCTAAGTCATTCATCTGACCTCCATAAACCTCATCATTTGTTTCAACAGATGAAGTCCAGATAGAATTAAAAAACAAATAAGTACATAAATTGTACATAAAAAGTACACTGCGGTTGGTCTTCAGTTGCCCAGAGCAGATGTCCGTCAGTCTGCACCATCAGTGCGAGATGTCACCAAATCCTACACACTGGACCTTTAACTGCAAAGTAATTCTATATATACATTATATAAAATGACGAGGGATGACAGATTACACCACACCTGTATTTGTTCAATAAACAAAATGACCTGTATCCATATCTGCACTCAGAATGGGCTGGACTAACCGTAAGTTGTTTATTTAGGCCGGCAACTGATAAAGGTTGATCAAAAAGTAGCTACATTTAACATGTATTAAAGAACTACTTACGGAACAGCCTCAGAATTTAGCTTCATATTAGGGCTGCACATTATGGCCTTAAAATTATATCACTATAACTTTAGGCCATATATACAAAACATGTCTCAATATTGTGAATAGAATGTAATATAATGATGAAGTGGATAAAGGCAAGAACTTTTAGAACAATTAGAACAGTCTGGTAAGTTATGATATACAAAATTTAAGACAATATACACTCAATATATATGATATATTGCCCAGCCCTACTTCAGATTTAATTATTTTTTGTATCTTAGAAGTAAGAGTCTTCTTCAAAGACAGAGTCTTTTCTAACCTTGAATGAATAAACTTTAGTCAGCTACCCAATGATGATTGTCTTTCATCAAGAAAATGGATATTGACACATTTTACCTCCCTAACTCTATGGAGGTAAACCCTCAAATTAGAGTTCAAAGTCAACACTTTTATTCCTAACAAAATACATGGTGATTGTTAATGGATAAACACAACAAAAAAAAGAAGAAGAGTTGGGATGTTCGGCTGTGACTCACACCGATGCGAAAGACATGAAGTCAAAGCAAGACTGAGAGCAGGAGACAGCAGAAGGCCGCAACCTTCATATAACAAGATAAGATAAACACCTCTCAACGTGTGTCATACCTCAGCACACAAAGAACAGAACAGTCGCAGTTCTGGACCAAACCTGTCCTCAAATGTCCCTGCACTCAGATTAAATCAATGCTAAATAGCTCTTCCTTGTGTATTTGGATGAGCCGCTGCTGTGTGTCAGGACGAGGAAATGTGCTGAAGGTTTAAGAATTCACGGGAAAGCCAGCGCCTTCCAGATACGGTAGCTCTCAGCGGATAAACAGCATTGACAGGTGTTTGTACGTGGCCTTTAAAACTGAAATTAGGGGTGAACGTTTTTCTCCTGAATGCATATGTGGGCTACAGGGTGGAGCCTGGGTGCAGCTGACAGGGCAACAATGTGACGGCCGCCACCGGCGTGTGTCATAGCACAATCTGTCAGTAAAGTTAATACACCCCCGCAAATCCCAACACAATAATTCTCTCTGATGACACAGAGGTGAAACACTGAGACACTGCATCAGGGCTCCAGACTCACCACAGCACACTACAACATTTTTCAGTCAGGTGCAGCAGCACATCATTTAGGTGCACCCAATAATACAGTTTAATTGAATTATTTACAACTGATCTAAAAGATTGTAAGCAGTAATAACATAACATACAAAAAGTAAAAATCCCTAACTGGTTATGCTGAGCCCACACCACATTACCCAATATGTATAAGAATGTGACAGATTATGACCGTTGAAAGTTATAATTTCTAACTTTAACTGAGGTGGGATCAGTCCGGTCCTCCTCAGCCCCACTGTTGTACCCAGGCCTCTGGCTCCTGCAGCAGAGGGGGTGACATTGACCACTCTTTGTGTGACTTTGTGTTGATTAGACATTCAATGGTTACAAACGTCTTTGTCTAGCATAAAACAAGTGTACTTGGTTTGAAAATGAAATCTAACTGTGTGTGTGAGACTACATCTTCTGGGGTCTATAATAAATATAAAGCATTGGATAAATAGTTATGACATTTAGCTGATATCTTAACTGTTTGTCTAAAACCAGGCTGTGCATCGTCGTGTGAGTGCAGAAGTATCTGGGGGCTCAGTGGGTGTGGTTCTCATTCGCCTCCTCAATCCGAAGCTTCAAACCTGTTCAAACAGCAGCCTTCCAGTTTCAAGTGCTTTATGTCTGTAAGCTATTAAAGCAACAGCTACCTGCATACCGTAACTATCCCTGCAATGTTCTGAGAAAACAGAGTGTCATGTGTCACAAAACTGGTTAATGGAGTTAAATGTGCCTGTTGGTGAGCTCATGTCTCACTCGACAATGTGTCCATTGTCCGGTTGTCTTGTCATGAGTTCAGATATTTATTGTCGATAATGGGCTTGTTGTTAAACTGTGGTGAGACGCTGAAGACAAAACTGAAGATAATCAGAATGTAAAACAATGTGGACCCAGTGGGAAGACGTGATAGTCAAAACAAGGAAACCAGAGGCCCACATGCAAAGTCATGAGGGGTGTTTGTCGACCGCGGTGGTCATATTTTACCATGTGTTGTAGCACATGTCCATAAGTTTCACTGATTCAGCGCAGAATAGAACAATTCGGGGGATCCATTACATTGTTTCTTCTCAGAAATGGTCTTACAGCATCTCAACACACTATTATAACCAGTTTTCTAAGGCCCACTCACAACAGCATTATTACTTTGGATATCATGTTAAGCCCTATTTGCATGGGTCTAGTATTATCTGTGGAGCACCGGTAATTTGTGATAATTTGTAATGAATGCAGTGAGGTGATTTGGTAATTTCTAAATCACATGAGGTCTCATGATGATACTAGTCCCATGTGAATAGGGCTTAGCTGTGTTGCACCATCCAATTTTATTGGAATATATAATGTGTTCCTTTTCTCTGGAAAAACCTCTCTGCTGACACCAGATAGCCTGCGAAGCCAATCACATAGAGATTCATTACTAGAAGCAGCAAAACCATTGTATTCCTTTGGTACGACAGGCCTATGTCGCATGTTTCTAGCCATTTTTTAGAAGTTGAAATATGTAACGTTATATATATATATATATATAGTCTCACAGCCTGAGCAGAGACGCTGCTCTGTAGTCTGGTGGTACGGCACTAAAATAAAGATGA
>OMLP01028397.1:27661-46560 GCA_900302685.1 Spondyliosoma cantharus
GGAAATAAAGATTTTTTTTTTCGCCGTTGTCATCTTTTGTCCAAAACAGCTGCAAGAATCAACCAAATAGTTCCTTGTATTAACCTTAACGTTCTTAACCCTTGATTAGTTCAAGCCTGCTACCGTTCTCAGTCTTAATGAATCTATTAAGCCTGGTACGTAGTACGTTGTTTGTCCAGCTGATGAAAATACTGTAAACTTTGTCAAAACCACTGCATCTCTGTTTGTTTGAGTCTGCTGTGTGTCCAATCCTCCCCCTCTCTGCCTGGTTTCTCCTACCTCTCTCTTTTCACTCAGCACTTCCTGTGCTGGACCATCGGTTGCTCAGCATCCTCTCTCTCTTTCTCTCCTGGCTGCTGGTGACTTTAGATCTTGATCTGGGTCCTCCAGGAGATTCAGCCTCTATTCTTGTGTGTCTCTCTATCCCTCTCTCTCTCCCTCTCTCTCTCCCTCTCTCTCTCCGTCTTAGTGTTTGTTTCCTTTCTCCTGCCTGTGTGAATGATGTGCTCGAGCTTTGCCTCTTGTGTATTTTGTGTAGTCTGTCCTCTTCTTGGCCAGGTTAATATCAGTTTAATTGTGGTCTCCGCTGCTGGGCAGCTGGACTCACTTCTGGTGTGTTTAATGAGGCAGTTTAGATCGTCTTCGATTCAGAACGTGTACTGTTTTACTTGTCTGTGCAGTAAGGAAAAAACAGATGTGAGAAACAAGTATATCTGAAGGCTTTTTTCTCCATACTCTGTGACTTCTTCTCTCAAGATATTTTTTTATGGAACATCAGCATTTTTCCTCATAGCATGTTGACATTTAAGGCACACAAACTGACTTGACAAGATGGAGATGTTCTGCAGCGCGACAGCTGACTAATCTATTCGCAGCCGTTAATCTTACCTATTTTATTTTATTTTTTTCCTCATCAGAGGAGAGGGTCTAAGGGTAGAGGGTGTCAGATGCAGCATAGATTGTAGAGTACCTTGGCGCTGTTTTTTTATATAGGGCTAAACGAATAAAGTTGACTTGACGTGTTACCAGTTTACTCACCAACTAGCCACACAAGTAGTCCTTATGTTATTATGTATCCAGCAACACGTCTTTTAGGATGACATGAATTAGTTTTGTTTTACAACCCTGTGGTGTGACCGCAGACTAAAACCAAAAGGAACAGGAAAATTAAACATCATTGTTTCCTACATCAATAAAATCCTTTGACTTCTGAGAATGGATTTCATCCGACATTTCGAAATAGGGCGGTAACTCTCTTCATTGAGTCCGCTTGCTGATGCGCTCTTGTTAAGCCAAGACAGCAAACCTCCTGCAACAGCTGCTGGATGCATTACTCTTCCCTCTCTCCTTCTCTCCCTCAGACAAAACAAGGCAGCACAGGAAACCTTGATTAAAGCACTTCCTGTCTGACTGGCCCAGAGGATCAAGGAGTTTGGAGGCGGCTCGGGTATTATTTTACCCACGCTGCTCCGAGTGGAGGTCGTCCTGACCTAATCCAGTGAAGTTTACGGCTGAAACTGGAGAAGTGGCTGCTGAGGAGCTCTGTTAATCAAGAAACACAGTGAGAGCGAAGACGTGTGTGTGGTGTTCCGTGTTCCTGGTAGCGAGGAAAGGATGTAATCTTTGGATTTTGTATATTAACCCAAAAGACTTTGTTGCCAGTTAGAAAACTGTTCAAACAGCTGTTGGGAGGGAAGAAGCACTTTAGACAGAGAAGCTGACAGGCTGGTACAGCGATGCTGAGACAACTCTAAAAGTCACATAGTTAAGGGTGATATTATCTGTTGCTGACATCGACAGGGTAAGACAAGACCATACATGTCCTTTACATTACAAAAATAATATGGGAACCAGTCAGTGTTCAGTCCGCCCTCACATGTTTTGGTGCAGTTTAGTAGGATCTCCTTCAGTGTTGTCCAGGACACACTGCCACAAGAATGTGATCACAGTCCACCTCTGACTGTGTTCTGAGTGATCGGATCTCAAATGTGTCCTCAGTGTATCTTGGGGGTGTTCACACCTCTACTTTGAGCTGCCCACTTGTGATCGGATAACTCAGGATGGATGTAGGGACCAGGTCTGAGCAGCCTATAAGAAGCACCGCACAGGAGGCCAGGCATGATCATCTTTGATAGCTTAGCAAACTGGAATAAAATGGAAACAAAGGGGAACAGCTAGCCTGGCTTTGCCTCAAGTGAAAAAATAAAAAGCAAAAATGTCATGGTTTGAAATCAAACCCGTACACTAACATTTACATTCCTGACCTATTAGCACTTCCTAGCTGTGTGTGCAGAATTTTTATAGTAGTTTAGTATAGCAGTATAACTAAAGCAGATGTGTTTTTAGTTGTCCACAGTTGTGTTTGATTTGGTGTCTCCATGCTGCCTGTTGTTGCATATAAAATGCAACTTATGTAACTGTTGTGTAAGAGCAGATTTTATTTCCTCTGACAGGTTTAATTAAAGTTTGTGGAGGAGTGTGGTGGGTCCGCTTCTGGCTTTGTTTTCCCCTGACACTCTGAGTCAGCAGAGGCCGCTCCCTCCGACTGTCTACGGCGACAGGAAATTTCATCTGGGCTGTCTCGCTGCAGTATCTGGTGGACCACCGGCCCGTCGAGGTGACAGATGCTCCTGTCTGGTTCTGTGTCAGTTTCATGAGGTAATGAAAGTATTTTCCTAACCTGGATCAGCGGCGCAAGTTGTCAACTCGCCAGCTAAGCAGAGGAACACCAAAGGAGGAAAAAGGCTGATCAAGTACAACATACAGTTCACACTACGTTATGTGAATATATTCCACACAGTGCTACTCAAAAGGTCAGAGGTATGAAATTACATGATAATCCAGGACTTGTTGGTATCTGTACTTCCCCATTGAAATTTGTTATGTAATCAAATTACCAAAAAAACACACTGAAGCTGGGGCTTTTTTGGGACCCTCCAGGTCGGGGACCCTGGGGCCTGTGTGATTCAGAGTGTTGTGTACAGATGTTAAAGTATGTAGGATTTAAAGTTCCTAATTTTTTAGGATATGTCTCGGTTCATACATCATGGTATCAAATCAAATCAAATCAATTTTATTTATATAGCCCAAAATTGCAATCACATTGCCTCAATGGGCTTTACAATGGGTATGAATGAATGTGTGTGTGTGTGAATGGGTAAATGTGACAGGTGTTGCAAAGTGCTTTGAATGGTCAGTAGACTGGAAAAGTGCAATAGAGCTGCATGAGATCAGTACCACAGGTAAAAAAGCAACCAGAATGGAAAAGTAGGTAAGTAGCGTAAGTTACAGTAAGCGGTGAACTTAGACTCGTAGGTCATAGATGTGTGCGAGACAGGACTCCTATCAAACCTGGTAAATTTGGGACAGATTGGACAATGCACAACAACTTCCTGTTCAACGGCGAATAATGTGTTGCCGCAACAACAGTGTTCAAAGCAAACTGCCAAGCTCTACAATATGGCATCATCAGTTAAGAGGCTTTTCAGAACAGATTTAAAGTGGATTTGAGTAGCGCTGTGACTATAATTAGATATTAGCATGAAGACTCTTATTGCACCTGTTTGGGGCAGATTGGACATTGTGTGTTTGCGTTACAATGACTTGTTTCATGGCGATTGAAATTGAAATTATCTGTGCTACCACCGGAAAATCTTCCAAAGAAAATGGAGTCGATCAGGTTGAATCTGTCTGCTTGGGTTGGACCCTTCATTCTAATCATGCTCAGGTTTTAGATGAAGCAAAATGTTATGTTTTTCATCAGTCTTACAGGTTTAGTTATGCAACTTGTGAAAAGATCATCAGATCTCAAGCCAATTGTCTACACACTAGGAGGAGTCTGGCTGCACACTGACACTAGCTCTCACCACCACCTCTTAAACACCACTACACGCCTGTGCAGGTGTGCGAGAGTGCATCTGTATGTCTGAGAGGTCACGAGGTGAAGCTGGAGCTCCTCATGAAGCCGTGTTGTTTTTAACCGTCCGTACCTCCATTCATGAGTCACTCCACAGTTGGCTTTTGTAACGCAGGGGAGGCTTAACTGTGGTGAGCGAAAACCAAAATACAGCCAAGTCAAATACTGGCTTTACTTAAGGTTGAGACCAAATGCTCAACAGAGAGCACCAAAAGCTGTGGCCTTCCATATCGTCATACTGGTGTTATTTACTGGTTTCGCTGCACGAGTTGTGGCTGTGGTTTGGTGATTAACTCTGGCAGGGAGGAGGGTGCATACCGTTCTCTGCCCACACTGACATCAACACGCCGTGTTGCCAGGTAAAGCTGGTGCTTTGCCCTTTCTGTCAGCGAAATGCAGAATGGAAACAGACACACACGCGACAAACAGCTCTCAGAGACATTCTTATTTTCACCAGAGCTGCATTTTAAATCATTATGTCTTCACTTTTGTCATATTGTGCATTTTTGGGGCCATTTCGTAACAGGAATTTGGTAACACAATCCATCATCAGTCTGGCTTTTGTTTTGGCTTTCCTTGGAAGATCTGAAAGATCTTCTGTTACTCATTTGCACACATTGCTATTCCGTGGGTTTTGAATCATATTGTTCCACAATCTTAATCCTTGTTTCATGTGTCACAATGTTTTCAGTGCAGACACACTTAAATCACTGTGGCCAGTATTGTACTGGCAAACCTTGGCATAAATTTATTTATGTAACATTACTGTACGTAGAGTGTAATATATGTATTTTTTCACTGATGAATGGCCTACAGAATTAGTTTTCATCATACAGTTTCCCTGTGCTTTGCCCTCCTACGAATGAATTACAAACATTTTTTAAAAACAGTGTTTCTTCACAAAACGTCTTGCCAGAAATGAAAAGCCTCTGAACAATCTTCAGCCCATGCTGGGTCAGAGGAACTCCTCTAGAATCCAGATTGATGAAACTGCTTCAGGGCTGGCCTTTCTTTCAAGAAGAATGTACCCGCCGTATTCTGGTGGAACTGAAAGAAATGAAATCCTCATTGCAGGGTTTACAGTCTGCTTTGGTAGTGAAGCCTCCATCATATCAACAGCAGATGACATTGACCGGTTGTTACCCAACATGTAATATCAGCTCAGAGTGCTACCTAGGAACCAATATCGCGCTCTAACCCAGTCACATTACAAGATTTGTCATCAAAGCAGGGGGAAAAGTCCAGGATGAATATGTGCAGCCTGCTGTATATTGAACACTGCTCAGGTTAATATCAGTTTTATTGTGGTCTCTGCTGCTGGGCAGTTGGACACACAAACTGACTTGACAAGATGGAGATGTTCTGCAGCGCGACAGCTGACTAATCTATTCGCAGCCGTTAATCTTACCTATTTTACCTCCCCATAATCACTTCATAAAGTAAATGTTGCTGCATTATTTTGGAACCATTCCCTCAATGCAGCGTGACATGAACAGAAATATGCCTCCGCCAAACTTAGCACACACCTCATCTGCTGAGTTTAGCATCGCAAATGTCAGCGCTCCGTTAAAAAGCAGGTTACATCACACTGTAAACTCCTGTTGTTCTTTATTATTAGGATGGTGCTTAAGAACAATACAGTCCCAAAGGACAGGGTGTTTTACAGACACACACACACACACACACACACCGGCTAATCTACATGAGTTCATTGTTTATAAATGGACAGTTTGTCCTGTGTCGCTCCTCTGTCACCATGCAGGATGTGTTTCCCCTCCCTAGTTTCTGTCTCTTATCCTGCCTCTCATCGTTCCGCCGTCTGCCAATTTACAAACGACCCGCTGCTGCTTTTGTCCCCGCAAACGACTCGCTGCTGTCGCTGCAGGTACCCATCGGCCCTTCTGGCCTCTGGGCACAGATATAGTACAATAGGTATAGTCTTAAAGGAGATGAGGGTGAAACGAAGGAACAAGTCACCTGAGATTTATCTGTCGAGACAAAAAAAATAAAAAATCCAGACAGACAACCAGTATGTCAAGCTGTACACGTGTGATCTGGTTGATTGATGTCTGGCCAAGTTGGAGACCATTTACTCTCTGTATTCGTCTCCTTCAGATGTTTATCGATCATTATGTCAATCATCCGAGGAAAATGATTGGCGTGGTGAATCCATTCTTAAAGAGCCAGGAGTGCACAACTTGAGCTGACTCATCAAGGACAGTGCCACATAACACGTGAACAGTTGTTTAATGTCTTCAGTGGATCACAGCCGAAAACCTGAGGATTTCATTAAGATGATCTCGGCATGGAAAGCAATGGATCTCAGCCTCTGCTGCTTTGATTTTGACCACATGTTTTTGGTTTTTTTTACGTATGTTTTATATGTTTTTATGTCAAAAGCATGTTTTTATTGCATCAATTAGAAATGTGACTAAAAAGACATCAGTCAAAAAATAAGAATTAGATTTGTTCGGTTGTTGAATAAAGGAAAAATACGTCAAATCTATTGTGTACACAAAATGAGTTACATGAGCAAAGAAAGAAGAATGCTAAAATACCTGCGAGCATCACAACAGGATATTCCACAAGAATTTTGTTGTTTCAGTCAGTCAGCATGTTTTTCTTACACAATGATTACAAAATCTTGTCAGCCAGTTGTTTTTTTTAAGTTTGTTTTAGAATATTTCTGTCTTGGAATGAAGCAGCATTTGGCAAACCTCTGAAGTGCAAAAGAGACACAAAAAAGAACTGAAAGAATAGTAAAACACCTGATAGCATTCCAATAGTACGGATTGGAAGTAAAACTATCTCGATAAAAAAGATTATTAATGACAACACGAACCTCATCTACGTAACTTATTCAAGCGAGAAGTTTGTTTTCTATTCCAGAACCCTTTAGACTTGTGAAACAAGCTTTAGCTGTTTACTGCATGTACTGTATAGGGTAATGATTAAGATTGCAATATTTCTATTTTTAGACGTGTAAATGTAAAATTGTATTCTATTCTTTTTACAAACTCTCTTGCCTCAAATCTCTTGTTTTCAAGGACACACATGGACGGTGAATGGACTTGTTAACCTGTATACATTCTGCAGTGTGTGCACAGTAGCTTACATACTGTTACCTGAGGAAAGGGGGTTGTCCTCGTCCATGTGGGAGCTGAATGTGCCGGGGGTTGTTACGCAGCTGCCAATCAAGAATTTCAGGTCTGCAAGTCGTCAATAAAGCCAGTCCAGCAGGTCGGGGCCAGAGGTGAGTTGCTTTTCCTCCCAAGGCTCAACCTTCAATTACAGGTCTATCTCCCTCTCACTTTACTTTTGCTGTTACCTCGACTCTTTAACAGTTGTTTCCACTGACGGATTTGCACTGAGGATGTTGTTGAAGATGTGAAAGTGTTCACTTTCTCATAGATTGACCAAACGTTTAAGCTTGCCGAATCATCTTCACTCCTCGAAATGGAAGCTGTGATCTACTGAGCAGACGCAGGAGCATTTTGGAACACCTAAAAATAAGAATGGAACTGGGGCAGAGCGCTTGAAAATCTGTTTGTGTTAATGGGACGCGGCCCACTTGACAGATCCAGACCTCCATGTTCACTTGTGTGCGGTTTTAAACAACGATTAGCGCCATTACAATGTCTGAGACGGCTTAATGTATACAGCAGGTTTTAAAAGCAAGCCGAGCAGAGGTCACACTGAAGAATGCTATACAGTAGATTAAAGTGTGAGTGTCGGGGCGGCCTTTGATGTGGGATCAGTGTGACTCAAGCTGGGTTACAAGCCGCAGGGAGTCCTGGAGGAGAGCAGCAGCTGCTGTTGTCATCAGGAGCTTTACTGAACCACAGCGCTCCTCTGCAGACACTGTATACAGTGTGATGTTCCGTCTGTTCCTCTGCGGGCTGATGTTTTCCCTGTAACCTGATTAAGGCGACATTCCAGTCATTACAACTGTCATGTAAACACCATCAGCAAGTTATCTCTTACAAAGTAAACACGACAAGATTACTGCGACAAAGCTGGAAAACTCATCAGTCTTCTAGGCTTTATTATAAGTATGGTGACGATGATGTTCTAAAATTGGACTAATTGTTTGATGTGGTGTGTTTAAAGCTGCACTCATGAAGGTTTAATTTTAACCATGGATCAAAAGATGATGACTAATCTGAAAAAGGGCGCTTATAATGACAAACCAACAGAGACTTAATGGAATTCTGCAATTCCTCTCAGCTATATGTAGAATTTAAGTATCTTTTCGCTCACTTTTGCTTTTACTGCCCGCAACTTCACTGTTGCCACACTCATCGTCCTCATTTTCAGCCACAGCGTGCAGATGTTTTCTCCTGCAAAGCTCCATAAATGTTTTGTGGACCTAGAAACTTCATTCAACTTTCCATTAATGTGGGGGTGAGGAAATAATGACTGCACTTTTATTATTATTATTATTATTATTGTTGTTATTATTATTATTATTTCATAACAGTGCTTTACCTTTTCTTTTAAATGCTGCTTCATAAACTTGGAAAAGAATGAAAGATGCACAGACATAGACATAGATGTATATCATTAGTCATTAACAGATTTTGTTGGTGAATTCATGGCTTCCGGTGGAGTGTGTCACCTCTAGTTGCTACGGAGCTGTTTTTGCATGAGTGGGTTTGCTTTTTGTCTATCACATGCAAAAACACGCGCGGGTGACGTGATGTGCGGCCCTAATGGTGTCAAACTATTTCATCGATCAACAGGTGGTAACACGTCAAGTTGTGCTGCAATGCAGCAGCGGAAGGCCGGGAGAGAAGACCGGAAGATAGTAAATGTGGATGTGATAAATGCCAGATTTCAAAATTCTTGTAAAGTTAGATCTGCAAATGTTTCATGAGTAAAGAAATGGACACAATCCATTAGTCAGACCTCAAGAAGACACACAACCTGTAGGTGAGTAATGTCAAAACATAACTTTTGTATACAAAAAAACACTACAGGGCAACTTCAAGACTTCAGGATATTTATTATCCTTTGATTTTTGTGATTTTTCGTCCTATTGTTGGTTATTTAATTTTGATGGTTATGTCAATCAGCCGAATGATGTTTCCATGCTGTAAATGAAAAACAGTGTGATGAGCACATGGACAATGAATAACACTTGCTTGTAAGTGTTTTCTAAATTCATAATCGGGTTACTTTTATTTTGTGTATCTTATAATATTCCCTCCATAGATTAGAAGGTATGCTTCCCAAGGACAACGGGATTCACTGATAGCTGGATGGGTATTGTGAGCAGACGAAAACTGGAAGACCAAGTTGAGGAAAACAGGTAGAGCTGACCTAGGGTGGGGACAATGGTTGATGGGACATCTCATGGCTCCATCTTTCCTCCAGGTGGGTCATGAAAAAAAAAAAAATAATAATAATTTCCCCCTGGGATTATTAAAGTATTTCTGATTCTGATTCTGATTAACACAGGGCAGAGGGATATTTAGGCCTCCAAATACCAGCAAACATCGGCTTTGGTTTCTGGTTTTTCCTCCCAGTCACGTCACAAATTCAGCGGTCATCTCTGCAGTCAGTGAATTCTGAAAAAAAAATGGCGGTATTCTCCTTTTAACACATCCACCGTCCTTTCAGCAAGCACTTTATATCCAGCTGTTGTTGTCACTTGCCAGCCATAGGGCGTATGCAGGTTTATCTCGTTTTTGGGTACACACACACACACGCACGCGCGCCCACACACCTGGAAGCCTCTGAACCAATGAAGCCCTCTGGAGTTAACCAGGAAAGACAAACATTTGCATTGTTGGTACGCAGTGATGCACAAAGACAGCAACCTTATTGGTCTAGATGATCTCATTCTGAAAACCTGTGAACATTGCAGTGGGTGTGTCAGTGTTAAAATATCTGAAAAGGTGAAGTCACATGTGTCATGGTGTCACATGTACAGGAAGGACAGAAGCCAGGGTTTAACTGAGTAAACACTGACACCAGCAACCCCACTGTGTGGTGTGTGTGCTTAGTGCTGTGCCATTTGGATAGTACAATTGTGAGACATTTGAGACATTCTTCTTTATTATGTTTGAACAAATGTGTCATTATGTGTTCACTGGTGTTTGTGTTCTTTACAGAACAGTGTTTTCCTGCTGAGATCAATCCAAGTCAGCAAAATAAGAACACAACAGTATTTATGAATTATGTTTAAAAAGCAGTAGTCATGATGGTAGCACATTCATTGTCACTATATACTACTGACTATATATAAAGCTGGATCACACAAAAGACCTAAGTGATTCAAAAACATCTCGATCACCTCCTGGTGATTGGCTGCAGTAGAGGCTGTAAACCCCGCCTCCTCTCTGTTGGGATGTGGGCGGGGTCAAACTAAAAACTCAAATAAATGCCCCAATACATTCTTCCCAAAGATAGTTTCTTCATTTTGTCTTGTTCTTATCCCACTGATGTATGTACACGTGTTCATTTTTCTGATAAGTGTGGCCTTAATTAGTTATTTGATGCTATAAAAAGGGATTCAAATGATGACTGACAGCTGAGCTCTGCTCACGAACGAGTCGTGTGGGTGTATGGGCGTGAAGTTGATACTGCAGCTCCACCGCCTGATCACTACAGCTCAGACTCTGGCTCCAAATTACGTCAGCGGTGCAGGATGGCAGAACTTGTTTGGTACAAGGGGAGGAAGAAGAGAAGTGGTGTCCATCTTTATGTGTGTCAGTGATATATACCAAATGTCCAAGCAATCACTGAGCTGTCTAAAATCCTATTCTATGTCACATCCTAAGGGAGTGAAAAGGATGAAAGACTGACCTATTTTGTTTTAAATTCATTAAAGAAATAGTACAACATTTTTGCAAATATGTCTGTAAATTGCTATCCAACATTGAGATGAGAAGAATAATATCGATAAGTACGATAAGTTGAGTTTGACTATAAATACTAAAGCTCACTTTCCAATTACTCAGATACAGTACAGTGTATTATTTAGTGAGCTATACTGTTACACAGAACTCAAAGAGAACTGGTCTTCTTAGTTATTGTGGGCAAAAAAAGGAACATGTTTCAGCTAGAATCCATAATCAGCGTAATCAAAAACAGCACAAATGATAATATGAAATGAACAGATAAGGATAATTGAGGAAAAATCTTCATAGAGTTAGTCTGAAGTGTCTAAAATGCACTACATGAATACACGCTATTTGCAAATAAATGCAAAGAAAAAATTCCCAAACAAAACTATTGTTTTCACCTTTTAACATTATCAGACACTTGACAGCACAACAGCAAACATGATTTTTTTTTTCTTATGGACACATTAAATTCTACTCCTTTGTATTTTTCTTCATATGTGTTGTGTTCTTTTGTTGAAATGGTGCCTCTGTGTTTAGAGCTACAGTTACAGTGTGTAACCCAACCTGCTGCTTCAACATGTATGAAGTCACATGTGTTTGTGTTGTGTACACATGTGTTCACTACCTGAGTAGACATGAATATAACCCGACAGCGTATCAGTTATGGTTACAGTTGTGTGTCCTTGCCTTTTTTCTCATGGGAAAGCGATAGTGAATGACGCACACACACACACAAAACAACACACACACACACTTCTAATCCCAACTCTCCGCGGTCCCACAGTGGGACAGATGATGTCATTCACCTGTGGTGCCGTAGGGCGACAAAGGCTCTTTTGTGCTTGTGCAAATACACACACACACTCACTTTTCTTCCTGTGTGTGGGTCACGTGAGCAGATTGAATTGAATGCACATGTGGCTCCTCTCTGCAGGGGGAAACGCAGCATTTATCATTCGTTTGCCGTCTCATTCATCAAACCTGGAGAACAGTAAGAGCTGCTGTGTTGTCACAAAGTCCCCCCTCACTTTGTAAGTCGAGTTAACGAGACAAATCAGGCCGGGTCAGGAGGAGGTTGACAGGCTTCCATTCAGACATTCAAAGAATTTGCGTTTTTAAATGAGACATCTGGCTGGCTGAAAAGTTCAGAGCCCACTCCGAGAGAGTGCTCTGGACAGTGAGGAGGCGTGTATAAAGTAGAGAGTTGAGCAACTGCAATTTGAGAATGTAATCTGATCCGCACATCTCTTGATCTCTTAGTGATTGCAGAAACTGGTTCCTTTATGAGGGGGCCAATGAACACATTGTCTTTGTGAGCAGATTGATCGCGACTGTTCGTTGGTGTTGCCATACACACGTGCAAGGGTCAGTCGCTCATAATCACCAAACAGGACAATCATTGAGCCAAATGATCTTCGGCTACAATGATAACATTAATGATTCTCAAAGTCCTTAATGCTGCACTTCAGATCATTCATATTAACAATGGATCAAATGATGACATGTCATTTAAATGGTATCACTTGTAATGACAAACCCACAGAGAATAATGACCAACTTTGCCATTCCCTTCAGTTTTTTAGCATCTTTCAGCCCATTGATTGGCTGATAAACAAATTGCACAACACCAAATGGACAAATCTAGCAGCTAGCCCTTAGCCAACGTAGTGTAGCATTTAGCAGCTAAAATGTTTGATATGTCAGTGGAGACCAGAATAAAATATAAAAGGGGAGTAAATAATGGACTAACATTCATTAGATGTCTGGAAACATGACTCTAAATAAATGCTAATGTGCCTACTGTATGTTTGCATGTGCAATTCTTTGCTCACACATCCTACTATTTCAATGCTGTGTTTTCTGCTTGTTCTGCTGGTTTGCCTTTCCACAGGCTATAGAATTACCATTACAGAAGAAATGCAAATACCCAACACATTTTACCACCACGTATGCAGTTCGGCAAGCTAGACCAGCAAAGTGCTGGTGCCACTCAGATTGGTGCAGAGAATCTGCCAGGAAATCTGAGCACCGAAGAACTGGTTCAAGATTAGGCACTGGCTACAAACCAGCCCTCAAACCGACTTTGTTGAAAAGAGATACCTATCAGGCCAGTCATTAGAAATTATGGAAAGGGGGAAAAAATGTTCAAATTGGCCACCACATGCCCGCCCTTGTCACAGCACAGATGGAGTCTCTTGCAACCATTTCCAAATTCAGTGTTGCACACCCATCCAGGCCATGCCCTGGTTTGCATACATACTGTATATTCAATAGCTGTATTTACATGGACACTAACATTCCACTAATAATAAGAAAAAGAGTCTATTCAGACCTCAGTGAAACACCTCGACTGGAAGAGACTGATGCAATCGGTCCTGATCAGAATTCATTTTTGAATCAGATCAAGTGAGGTGGCGCAACCCTTTATTAACCCATTTTAATCAGGCAAACACTTACTACAATTGTTTCTCTCTGATTGGAATGAGTATATAGGTATGTAGCGCCTGACCCAGCTCTGCTAACACCAAAAGAGCTGTGCCAAATCAATTCTTAGGTGCCAAACTAGCTGCAAGGAATAAATGATGCATACGGTATGTGCAACACGGCGATGTCACAGAATTAAAGGTGAGACTACTGACGAGGCCTTTCAGGAGTAGTGCTTCCTGTGGGAGAGAGGAGCTTCTGTTGGTGCAGACTTTGACCCTTTTAACTTTAACATCTTTTACATGCACAATTAAAAAAGCACAATAGGCTTACTATAAATGCATAGTCCACTCACTGTCTGATTCTACACAGGTGGTCTGAAAGTGACATTTACACAGCTTTATCGACCCATACTGCTCTGTCCTGATCTGTCCTAGCTCTTTTCAACACGTGATTTTATCTGCTGTTGACACTACGAGCAGGAAAAGAGAGGAAATAAACTCCCTGGTAGGTGCTCCTGAACTCAAAACAAGGTGCTGTAAAAAAAAAAAAAATCACACCTGCCCTATCAAACTGCAGTGAAAGATACAACTGAGATTAGCCCGCTATGACGTGCAGTGGGAATGTCTGCCTGCACGTACTGTACAGCATGCAAACACACCGGCCTGCACGTCCACCTACTGGGTAAAAAGCTGAGGGCAGTTCCACATGGCAGAGGCAGCAGCTGTCTGAAATCTGATTTCAAATATCCTGAACCCTGAGTGTCCTTCTCTGACCTCTCGTCAGAGTGATGCGTTGATATTTTGGATTGTCTTACGCAATGCTTCTTAATGTCCGTGCGTGATACTTTTCTCAAAAGTGCCCATAGATTTAAAGGAGAATGTAGTATTTTGAATGCAGTTATTTCACACTTTTATTGTGCGGATGAATCTTCAAAGATATATGCACATGAATACAGTTAATTAAATAAGTGAAGTCTGAAAAGAGACAAAAAAAACCCGAATGCATAAATACGTTTAGACGAATGAAAAGGTGGAGGGTATCCACTTTTATATAACCTAACTGCTCCAAAATAGTTTTGCAGACATGAGCCAATGTTAGAACATGTCTTTTAAAGAAATTATCTCACATCATTGTCTCATTAGCTACTGAGTTAACTAGCAATTTTTCTTTTGTCAGTCAGTGTTCTCCTTTCCACTAAGCTATTAACCTGGTGGCTAACTGGCTCGCAGGTCTGTTACATTTTCTTTTGCGTTGATTTAACCATTTTAAGTCCAGGGCTCGCCTCCCCGCATGCAAAACAAGTTCGCCTCAACGCTATTATGGAGGGGCATTGTCGCAGCATCCTGGGTTGAGTGCCAAGACAACCTGCCCCGTGATTAGTCACTTTGCCACCAAGTCAGTTGAATTTCCGTGTTTATTCCAGCGATCATCTTATGCAACACTTGGAAACGTGCTGTAGTTGTAGCCATCTAATCTTTAAGAGTCAGCTTTTGGTTAGTAAATCATGTCCATCATCAGTCCAGTCTGTATATGAGGGGAAAGAGTTCTCTAAACATTCAAAAATATCCAAGTCTGTATTGTGTAGTCCTTCTGAGTACAGATGTGATCCAGCACTGGATAAGCGTAGCCTTTTTTCTCAGTCAAAACCGGACTGGACTGAATTTTCCTTTTTCGGTTAGACTTACCCTTCAATGAAATAATCATATTTGGGGATTTTGGGGAGTTTGGGGATTCAGAACGTCAATTAAAGTGTCAGAAGTCAAATTGTGATTCTAAGCAAAGAGGACCTTTTTTCTGCCTACAACTGCACAGAATTGACTCCACCCTGACCGAGGAGGAGAGCCATTCTATCCTTCAGAGACATGTTTCAGCCTCTGGTCTGCATCTTTTGTGGAGAAGGATTCATACTGCAGCAGGATAATGAGTCCAAAGTCTAAAGCAGACCAAGGAGGCCGGACTGTCATGGACTTTCCTCCACAGTCACCTGGCTCCAACCTCACCAAACATTTATGGAGTCACATGACGACCGAGCACTCTGTGACACCACAAGAAACCTTGTTTACCACTGTCAAATCATGCTGGGATAACATGAGTCAGTAGGTTTAACACAAATTTGTTGAGTCCATGCCAGCTCGAGTGCATGCTGCCGTTAAAGTAAGAGGGGACAGACCAAATACTGAGATATTCTGAAATTCATTGACATTTTTCAAAGATTTTTCTTTGAAATTGTTAAGCTGATATCATCGTTTGAAATCAGACAAATGACATTACTTGACCTACATGTACACTGACTAGTGGTCTCCGATATTTAGAGTAGCAAAGGTTGAAGTGTGAGATTGCAGTTTTATTGACTTGTTATTTGAGTGCTCAGGTGATACCAGGTGATAAAAATGTGCAGAATCAGTGATTATCTTAATGCTGATGATGCCATGGCCCTCTGGGTGTCTTGCTGCTGGTTTGTGGGGGCTTTTGTTAAAGCTGAGTGACCTCATGCTCCGCTGCCCTCAGTCATCCTCCTCCTCCTCCTGAGCACCGCTCACATGTGAGCCAGAGGGCCGAGGGTTGGATCAGCTGAAAGGTATGAGCTCATGTAAACTGCAGCTCCATCACACTCTGTATATGAGCCGTAGCCTGGAGTAATGGGGGGTTAATCCAAACACTGATAGGGAAGGACCACCTTCTCATGTGAGAATCTGCCCGAGCTCTTCCAGTGAATAAGGGATGGGTGTGTGTGGATACTGAGGCGTGTGATGGAGAGCAAAGCCATGTTTGGGTCAATGTGCTCCCTTGGTATCGCAGGGCAGGTCACCAGCTCCACAATGCCTGGCTGGTTTTCACAAAAGCTGCATTTTAATCAGTGCACAGAAGAGCTCCGTGGAGTCGCATTTAGTACGTTTATGCCAACTTGTGAAAAGTTGCAAACACTCAAATGAGAACTAAGCATGTTTCCATCAGTGGGTTTGAATGAGAAAGCAGGTTTCTTTAATGTGAAAAGTTCCTTTAGGTCGCATCTACCAGGAAAAATGTTGGTAATGGATTCCCAAGTTTTGGAAAATCTGTCAGCACTCTTAAGTGTGGGCACAAGTTAATTTAATGCTTTAATTGAAAGACAAGAAGGAAGAATTCACTTGTCTTAACATTCCAGATAATGCTGATAGAAGCAGTGTTTTTTTAAGTGCCTTCACTCCAACTGAAAATATCTCTCCAGTAAAGAACCCTCTGCATCAGTTAAATACAAAAGCTCAATTTGCAGTCTTACAGTACAGCTGAATATTGCTATTTCAACAGATTTTTTCCATGTCTGAATAAAAAAAAAAAAAACTTGACAGATACCTAGAACTCTGTTTCTCTTCAAGGGCTCCAAACCTCTCAGTGAAATACGTGTCACTAAGAGGTTTGGAGGTGACTCTTTGTCTGTGCTGTGTTTAACCAAGTGAATAGCATATACTTGAGATGATAAAGTCTGCCAGGGGTGGAAGCAGCTTCTCACAGTCCCAGCGCTTTTTTGTTTTTGGGGTGTTTTTTTTACCTTGAGAGGAGGAGGAAAAGGTTTCGGCGCAAGAGGAGAAACTGACCTGCGTGCTCTTATCTCACTAGGCCAAAGGCTAACAGGTTTCGAAGCAGCAGAGCCAACAGAGAGCTGAGCTGCCTTTAGGAATGAAGGAGAGTCAGGCCAACAATATTAGGGTTGGATAATCATAGGCAGAGTAGTTTGTCGTGCCTTCACCATCCTGGAAAAATAAATACTGCCTACAGGGCTGTGATGTGCTCACACATATTTTCTTGTGAGCAATGGACACAGAAAAGCTTCAGAATTAGAGTTTATACCTCAGTTTTTTTGTGTGTTGGAAAGTTTAAACTGGACATTTATTGTTCTTCTGACATCTGTGAAATTTACAAAACAACCTATTCTCCATCTGTTGTTTCTGTCATTGTATTTACATAAACATATGAATGAATTCTGATGGCAACAAACTGAATAATAAAAAAAAAAGACTTACATAACAACCTAATATGGTTCCTTCCCAACAGGAGGTTATGTGTTTTACATTTCCTCTTGTCATGGGGAAAAAACAAAAAACAATCATCACGTCTGCAAAAACTGACCAAAACCCAGAAAACTGTATTCACTGAGAGTCCAAGGGACACGTCACAGTCCCACCCACACTGTTTGATTGACAGATGGTGCATGTGATTGCATTTAATGACTAGTTAAAGTGAAACTCTCGCCAAAAAGCAACCTAGGCTTTATTTGTGAATGTATATGACTTTAGACTTTAGACTTTTATTTATCCCGCGTCAGGGAAATTCACTCGTCACAATAGCAGTTAGACAGACATACAGACATACAATAAGTACAGGTAAATTAAAACTTAGAATACTAAAAATACTAAAAAAGATCTGAGTAAGAGAAAAGATAGAATATAGACAGGACTATACATTATGTGCATTACATATACACAGGAGGCAAAAAAGTGCATTATATACATAAAGTGTCAGAGTATTAACTTGTTGCAGTTGGATGCATAAATAAATAGTGTTTAAATACAGTGATTAAAAATAAACAGACTCAGTGTATGAATATGAAATGTACAAAAAATTAAATAGTACTATTGCACAGGATATTTGCACAAGATGGCGGAGGTCGAAGTGTAAGTAGTGCAAAGATAGGGGTGCTTATGGTGCTACGTTAAGTGTTGTTGAACAGTCTGACAGCAGTTGGAATGAAAGACCTAGCGTAGCGGTAGCATTCCTTTTTACACCGAGGGTGAAGCAGTCTGCTGCTAAAGGAGGTGCTTAAGGCCCCCACAGTCTCATGTAGGGAGTGAGAGGGGTTGTCCGTAATTGATGTCAGCCTTGCTAACATCCTCCTCTCACCCACCTCCTCAATGGAGTCCAGAGGACAGTCCAAGACTGAGCCAGCCCTTTTCACCAGCTTGTTGAGTCTCTTCCTGTACCTCTCTGAGCTTCCACAGCCCCAGCAGAAAAATAGCTGATGCTACCATGGAGTCATAGAAGGTTTTTAACAGTGACCTGCACACACCAAAGGACCTCAGTCTCCTCAGCAGATAGAGACGACTTTGGCCCTTCTTGTACAGAACATCTGTGTTGTGTGTCCAGTCCAGTTTGTTGTTTATGTGAACACCCAGATATTCAAACCTTCAATCCTTCATGTAAAGCATAATTACGACGAAAGACACACTTTTAAGATTTACCGTAGTTTTGTTTTTGGCTCAAGCTAATTTTGAGTGGGAGTGAAAGGGCACTTAGCTAGCATCCAAAATCGCTATTTTTAAAACACCAAGAAGGCTCGACACAACATGAAACTTTGCTGGTAGTATCACCAGGGTCTCTACACATGAACACGAGCATTGAGAACATTGTTTGTGTACACAGAGTTTACTAAATAGAGAGTTTTTGATCTACTCACCTTAGCTGCTGTATGTCCGGCGCGTGGCCGTCATGGCAGTCAAAAAGTATCCGTCCGCCGCCGGCTCCTCTCTCTCTCCTCGCCCTTTCATCAAGCTCTTGGATCTCTTTGTCCGTAAGCTCGGGCTCAAAAAGGTATGGACGTCTGTCAAACTCGAACACCTCGCCCATTAAATCGTATTCTTCATACCCAGCCATGTCTTTAGGTGTCTCCTCTCGGTCTTCTGTTGTGCTGTGTCTGTGTCACTCAGGTCATGGTAGCATACTGGCTAACA
>OMLP01028399.1:0-20086 GCA_900302685.1 Spondyliosoma cantharus
ACAGCCTGCACACAATTAACTGCATGGCTTTGAATTCATGCACGGGAGGCGTCTCAATTTTCGTTCGCCGCCATAAACCACCGCTACCGCTACCGCTACCGCACCGTCAGTAAATGCTGAAAAACACACGAGTTGAGACGGCGCAATTAAGAAGCACCTAGCTTCCAAGACCTCGACACAAATATTTATAGTTTCCTACCTTTTAAGTTTTAAACTCTCTTTATTTTCATGACTGAATACACAAATGGCAATCCAAATTCATATAGTCTTACTTACTACTTACTACTTATGTGGCGGACCCTGCCACCTTTCTAGCTTCAAACAGTCTTCTGAGGACCTTATTTTCCTCCGAGAACAGCTTGTTTATTCACTTACGGAAGATATAAATATTGCTGAGTTTCTATCATTACCTCATTAATATTGTAAATATTAAAATTCTGAGTGTGAATCTCATCTCCAGACATACTTAGTGCCCCTTTAAGGATTTACATTTGGTAATTGAACTTTTGTTTGCCTTCGTACATGTGTCGAGGGGATCTTTAATAAAAACCGATGAATAGAAAAACACGTTTGTAGTGTGATGAGGTTACCTCTAGGAAGCTGTCCCTGCAGCACAGGAAGTCGGCTCTCTTCATGATAGCATCTGCAGTGAGGACCAGCTCGTTCTGACTGAGTGCAGGCTCATCTTGACGCGTGTAGACCGCCTGTGTGGAGGGAGGGATAATGGAGCGGAATGAAAAAAAAAAAAAAGAGATTTTCAGTTGCCGACGTGCAGCACTAAGCAGCACTCGATCAAAAGGTCATCAGTTCTTGATAGCTGCTGCTATGTGATTCTAAATTGCATCTGAAGTGACTTCAGCCTCAGCACAAAAACATAACCTTTTGGCTCGCAATCAGCTACTCTTATGTTTATTCTGATGATTTACCTGCAGGTGCATGTGTTGACATATGTCACAACATTTGCTTGTACCGTTAAATGTAACCAGGGGACAGAAAGTTTAATGGACTGTCATCTGCACTATTATTCTTGAATAACTGTTTGTGCTAGGGCTCGCTGAGAACGAATTAACATGCAGCAGAGGAGTTTCCTGCAGAGCCAACCTTCTCTGGGATCAATCTTCTCTTGCAAACAGGCTTCTGCTATTAATTACCGCGCTCACTGCGGTAAACACAGGTGGCAATATACACCAGCCTGCTCATCACTCCATAATAACAACATAATACAGACGCCGTGAGACTAGAGTCAATATGTTCTTAATTACGGTTATAAAAAGGCCCAATACTTGCAGTTGAGACAAATTCAACTGGCAATAGGCAAGCTTTTCATTTCCTAGTCGTCGTGAAGTAAATGTTGATTGCACAATGTAATGGCTATAGAATAATGACACCTTCAGCGAGCAAGTCATTTTGTCCGCCATGGGGTTTCCACTTAAATTTTTTTTTTTTCTTAAACCCACGATTCACTGGAGGTGAGCCGTGTATGGAGGAAGCTTGTTGTTCATTATGCAGCTGATCAAAATCAATGCGCATCGAACGTCAGCGCAACAACCAGGTGCACTTACAAAGTTTGTACAAAACAACTGCACAAGTAGAACTACCTTAAGTAGAAGAGGTCGCATCACATTCATTGCGTTTACAGGAGGGATGCAATACCAGAGAGTTGTTCTCGCAGACAGATGAAAAACAAAAAAAAGAGGTTACGTTTGAAATGCTGAAATGGACTTGGACACTGTTGGGCTCAGTTAGAAGCAAATGATCAGCATCGATAGAGCACAACCAGAGATTCTTCCTTCTTTTCGGAACATGCCGCCTACATTACCCACAATGCAACCGAGCCACTGAGTAATATCATTGGAGGCAATTTAGATTTAATTAGATTACATGCAGCTTAATCTGGAGCCACCTTTTTCTTTTTTTACATACGCAGTAGAAACCCGCAGGCCTGTGAACATGTTACCCTTTAATCTGGGACGCATGGTTTTCATCCTAAAGTGCCTTTAATGCAACAACAAAAAGATGACATCTATGATGAAGAGGACCGAGAAACAACGAGTAAAGACCTGGAGGTGAATTTAATCCATTAAAATTGCCTCGAGATCTGCGCTCCTTTAATAACGCCGTTAGTGGGAAAATCAATTCTAAACCAGCGATCAAATTACTCTGCCAAGATGACCACTTTCCTGCAGAGAAAATCTATTCAAACTTCCTGTAATTATATCCAATTAACTCAAATGCTGCAATATTTATTAGTAAAAAATGATTTTCTTTCCCACCTATTCAGCTTCCGTGCGTTTCCACAAGGAGATTTTCTGCTAATGAGCAGCCGCTCTGTCCGGCAGGAGGCTTCTCGCAGCGGGACTCTATTCTATATATACCAGTATTTGTTTTCCCAGAGCACTGGCTCATTATACTGATACACAGATGTAAAGTTCTTCCCTATAGGAGCCTCTATTATGGAATTAGATTTGTGCCAAAAGAAACAAACAAAACTTCTTAAATGTCAAGCAAAAATAGGAATTTGAGAGAACATAAAAATAATTTCAAAAATAAAACTTAGAACTTGCAATCAAATGATTTGTCAAATAGTGTAAAGTATTGGTCTTTTACTCTTCTCATAATGCATTATTTTGTTTCTTCCTGAGGTTTCTTCCATAATTTTTTTCCTCTGTTAAAAAGTTTTTATTGGCAAGTATGGCAAGTTTTTCCTAACTTGAATCGAGGGTCTAAGGACAGAGGATGTCATTCACTGTACAGATTGCAAAGCCCAGTGAGGCAATGTGATCATTATTTTGGACTATATAAATAAAACCACAAAAAAGAAAGAAAATGCCGAGCATGTCTACAAACTGTCGACCCCCAATTTGACTCACCCGGATGTTGTCCAGGACTCTCTTAAACTCCAGCGGCTCATCCTTTCCCTCCATGTCAGCGGGGTCCAGTCCATCGCCGCCATAAATAAACTGGATGATGTCGCCGGTGGAGCTGCGAACTGTCAGGTCGTACTGCGAGCACAAGTCCTCCAGGGACTTCACCAGACGCCTCTGTCCAGACACAGGTGGAAAAAAGTACATTAACTGCGCCGACCTGAAAGTTACTCGTAATCCACTTATTCATCTGAAGCTTCACCGCAGATGCAACCCTGAGAGGACTGACTGATTTGTCGTGTTTTACTTTATTTTCGGAGTCACTGAATGACCAGAATTCAGAACTTTTCTCAGTTAATGTCATGGATTTTATAAGAACTTTTAAACAAACAGACAAACAAATTCATGCGGCATTGCAGAACCATATAGCTGTACTTAGATGCTTCTTTAGTTATGAATCTTTGAAATTCAGTCCCTAGAGCTAAATTTCATTATTTTGTGATTCTTTGCATGTGTTTTCTAAACCTCAAGGGCTTTCTTTCACCATATTGGGTTGAAATGTGTCCTGAACATCCAAGAGACCCTGAGGAAATTTAGCATCATGTGTTCATTTAGATAGCTGCTGCTGAGTGGTTACAGCGATCTCTGACAGCTTTTCACTTTGCTGAAACAGAAATTTGATTCTGTGTACATTTAATATAGTTAAGTCGCATCTAGAAGTTTAAACATTGTGTGCCAAAAGTTACCAAAATAAAGCTTGTGGAGTATTTTAAATCAAAAAGGTCCTAAATGCCAAATCGAGCACCACTACTGGTCGCAGTTCAGCGCCAGCATCCGAGGCCAAACAAACCCTCTCTCCCTTCACTCCCAAAGTTTCCCTTTTATGGACCAAGTCAGGTGACGACGCGAGTACATTAGGCAAGCGAGAGGATACTACTACTACTACTACTACTACTACAACAAAAACAACAACTACAGCAACTACTACTACTAATAATAATAATAACAACAACACATAGAGGGAGTGTGACATCGCTCTCTGCGAAGGACGTCTTTACTCCACTATATCTTTCCACAGCAAAAAGTTGTTCCCTGACATCTAAGTGAGGCTTAACGTTGTATATTGGACCTTTAATTGAAATTTTTACAGTTACATTCAGGGCTTTTATTTCATCTGTAGATACTTGTACTGTGTTGACTTCAAGGTTATTTAAGTTTGTTTGAGTGTTTTTCACTGCCTACATGCAGTTATGCCATTTAAAAATATTTTCCTTTCAAGCATCATTAATATTTAAACTAGGCAGTGCTTGGAAGGCCAGCCTCTTTTATAGCGTTTTATATAATGAACACTGGTCATGGATGCTTTCTCTTTTCAGCAATTTCACAGCAGACCAACACAACATCAATTATAAATATGTGTTTGAAGAGGTCTCTGACACAACCCCAACCCCTTAGCCACCCTGATACAGTAAGCCTGTGTGACGTCTGGGGCCTTTCTTATTCCAAAGTTAAGTTCGGGCTGGATTTTATTTCAACAATGAAGAAATATCAGAAGGGCTCAACGTGTACTTTACTGGACTAACAACAAAGGCCTTAAAGACACACACCTCCGTTCAGCTATGTGACATCTGGAGTGAGAATCCTCACGTATTACCTGCATGTATCCCGTCTCTGCAGTTTTCACAGCGGTGTCCACCAGACCCTCACGACCGGCCATGGTGTGGAAGAAGAACTCTGTGGGCGTCAGGCCAGAATAGAAGCTGTCGGCCACAAAACCTTTCGCGGCAGGCAGCTGTCGAAAGAGCAGAGCAATTAAGCAGCCTTTCTAATTATAATAGAAATGTGAACAGTTATTGTTGTCCTGCAGCGTTTTATATTCTTTATCCAATCATTTCATTTGGTTTTCCTCTGCACATGATCCTTAGGCGAACAGAGATACGAATAGACAATATAAATGACATTAATCATAGGAAGTCTGTGTAAGCCCTTCACATGACATTACCTGGTGACAATAACACTTGAAAATGAATAATGCAATAGAAAAAGGAGACATAGGTGTGAAGTGTTTGAACATGGTACAAACAATTTCAGAATACAATGTGTATGTTCCCCTTGAGGAAAACAAAGACACTTGATTCAAATAAATTAACTGGATCTTACTTTTGAGTGCTTTTCAAAGTGAGGCAGGGATCGATTCTCAAAGCCGTCAGGTACTCTTGAGCCACTTATGGCCTGCTGGCCGACACAGGCAATCATCTGAGAGATATTAATAAAGGATCCTGTATGTAGCCAGAGGAGACATAATTTAAAAGGTGAGTCACGGTAAGAACACCAAACAAAACATGAATCATAATAAAAGTACAAGAAGCATGAACAAAGATTCCTAATTTAGGATTCATTTGAGCAGAAGAGTGGAGTCGATTTTATCTGTATTTAAAGGGCAACTTGTACCTGGGGAATAAAAAAGAACTCTAATGTTCTCCACAGTTATAAACAATATCCACTAATTAAGGTCTCAGCTATAAAATAAAAATGCACCCAGGAATAATAGTGCAGAAAAACCTTCATAGAACTATTCATAACCTTATTCTCCCCTCAGCAGCTTATACCGAGCTACATCTGCCATTGCAGCTCTTTTTGTTTGAAAAGACCTTCTATCAATATCCCAGCTCGTACGCTCAACTAAAATAAATCTAATGAGATTTTGATTCACCCAGTGTCTAATTCCCATTATCAAGGCTGAGTATTTCCTAGAGGATAGTCTTAAAGCTGCTGCTGCGCCTTTGGCCTTCACAAAAAGTTCTTGTGCTCAAAGAAACATGGAGCAAAATTTCCTTTCCTTTTCAGCGAGCTTACCCTTGGAGCCGCAAAGAGCCATGATCAGGGGGCTGTTACTCTTGTCAAGCTCCCTGAGACAGGCGCTGCCCGCTCGGTCTCTGATGACGGACAGCTCCCTCAAGATGAGAGCCTATTGACAAACGCGAACAAAATGAAACTTGCTTGAACAGCCGAGACACGAACAAACAAACAAACTTCCTTACATGTTTCCACCCACATGGACCGAGAGGTGCATGTTATGTGAATGCAAGATTTCCATCTACTTCCTTTTCAACTGCATGAATACAGCCATTTCTAAACAAGCGGGAAGATGCACGTGGTGTCCTCACGAGCAAGGCCAACCATTGCCACTGTGCCACAACCGAATCTAAAGCACTTGCAAAGATTATGAAAATCACCAACATTTGGGATTTAATGGTCAGCAATCACCACTCTGAGGGGTGAAGGCCGTCTGTGAAGGTAGCATTTAAACAGCATTTAAAAAAGGTTTTATTAATAACATTAGTCTTTACACTTGCCAGTGTGCAGGGGTGCGCTTTCAACAGCTGCCTGCTGCTAAATGTTTTGTGGCCGACAGCTTCTATTCTGGCCTTGTTCTGTGTGGGTCTGTTGAAAAATCTCGTCTGTACTTTCTGACAGATGAAGTGTTTAATGTGTGCATTTCCACTATTAGCCAACTACCATCATTTCCGGACTATTGAGCGCACCTGAATATAAGCCGCACCAACTAATTTTAAAAAGAAAAAAAAAAAAGAAAAATTGTACATATATAGGCCGCACTATAAGCTGCAGGTGTCCACGTTCTAACATGAGATATTTACGCAGAAAGATTTTTTGCATTTTTAATTAAATAAATGCTTTTTTCAGAACAGTACCTGTAACGCGGCAGTAAAACGACAGTAACACAGTCGGACCTGCACGGTGGAAACACCTCGGCCGTCTGCTCTCTGCTTGTTCACCCAGTCTTCAAGGACGTTTTCAAGTTCGGCCCATCTGCTTTTATTACCTCTGAAATCTTTTGTCGTCTTTTTGCATTGCCGTCTCCAACGTCTCACCATCGATTCATTGATGCCAAGCTTACGTGGAGCAGCTCTATTTCCTTCCTTCCAGATCGATTGCCTTTAACTTAAAAGCTGCATCATATGCATTTCTTCGTGTGTTTTCCATGATGAGGGTGTGTGCATGATGCGCAAAATGACTGTTCAAAACACAATCAAACTAGCGTCTTCCTCGGCGCATTACCGGTATCTCTTCCACCTGTCTGTCTCGCTCTTGCGCTTCCTGCTAGAGCGCCCCCCTGGAGGCCGTTAGCCCGTAAAAGTCTATAGATTAGCTGCATCATTGTTTAGGCCGCAGGGTTTAAAGCGTCTGAAAAAAGTAGCAGCTTATAGTCCGGAAATTACGGTAGTTTTCTTCTTGCACTACAGATCTTCCCAGCTGCTGAAAGGGAATAAGAAAGCTCAACAACTAATTTATAAACTTTCTATTGAAAAATAAGGACAGTGTGTCACACAGCTGATGAGTCACCCCTGGTGTGAATGTGCCATATGCCGGGAAGGTGTCAATTGCAAATAAAGGTGATAAATGAATCCTTGCATGTGTTGTGGCGTGGCACGTGGCTCATTACAATATGTGTGGCAGCAAGGATCCAGGCGACATGTATAAAAATACAAATATATGCCGTCACATTTACCTCCAAGGTTTCCTCCGCAGTGCAGCCGGGCTGCTGCTGCAACTTTCCCGTCTGAAGGGCTTCGATGTATTCGTCACACTTCTGGTAACCATCATCCAGCAGGTCCTGTTTGGCCTTCAGCAGACCCTGGCCAGGTGTCACGTCACCGATGCCGATAGAAAAGCCGCGGTTGGCTGAAAGATGGGGTTAAGAAAAAGCTTCAATCAATATGAATTTGACTGTGGACAAAGGATTCATGATGACCTACTATGAACCAAACTAATCTTAACTAAATATTTCTCCAGGCTTATTTCTTCTGAGATTGACAGACGTCTCAGTTTACTGTTCAGTTAGAAGATAAAAGTTGACCACTTACAGAGATAAACAGGAGCGAGTCTTGCCAGGCGGGACATGGCATTAGCGGCCTCCAGCTGTCCCCAGTCTCTCAGCAGGATGTAGAAGATGTTCTTCTTGGAACCAGATCCCAAGGTGCCCTTGTCCAGGCTACCACACATCAGCTCGCTGTTGTGGATTACCACAACTGGGAGAGAGAGAAGAATGGACGTCATTACATACCAGAATAGAAAGACGACCAAGGTGAATATAACACAGCGTGGGAGCACGTCTGAACACCTCTGGTGCAGCCTGAGAGGTTTGGTGAAGGCTGACAAAAAAGTATTTTACTGGAAAAGTGGGTTGGCCTTTTTAATTAAGAAGAAAATGTCATGCTATTGTTTGATTTACACTCTTCTAGGGATGGGCATTAACACAATATTATCATTAACAGATTTTACACTGGGTCCATTGAGATGATAGAAAAAGATAATGTTTGCATTGTCCTAACTGATGATTCAAAGAAACCAACAAATTATGTAATTTAAGTTTGTTTTAAAATCACCTAGAACCTTAAAAATATTGAATAAAGTAATCAGACTGGCAATTTGCTTATCCTTTTTTGACACAAACTTAACATAAAATGGTAAAAAAACAACATATTTAATGGTTTACTTCATTGAATTTTGTAAATATATCTTTATGTACGTTTCAAAAAGTCGGGACGGGGCAACAAAAGACTGAGAAAGTAGTGCAATGCTCCAAAAAAAACCCCTGTTAGGAACATTCCACAGGTTCATTGATAAGAGGCGATAGTATTATGATTGGGTAGGAAAGAGACGTCCTCCAAAGGCTCAGTCGTTCACAAGCAAGGACGGGGGGACGTTCCCCACTTTGTGAAACACATGATTCTGTAAAGGACATTTAATAAAACACAGTTTGTTCTGTGTTAGGCATTCTGTTTTAATTCACCAACATTTTTGGAACCGTGGTTGTATAAATAAAAATACTGTTTATTAAAAAAAAAAATATTCTGTCACGTCACCAAGTGTCTCCAAGTAGAACCTCATCAGAAAGGTTTGCGATCTTGTGAAAGTCTTTTTCAATGAAGGATAGAAATTTTACATTATACAGAACGTTAAACAACATTAAACTTCAAGATGTAGCCAAATAAAACCCTTTAATTAGATGCATTAAGTGGACGTCTGTACTGGAGAAACTCACACGAGTCGTTGGAGCAGAGATCCTCTCCCTTGCCAGAGTACTGTTTGCCCTTGGTCCTCAGGTTCGCCTTGACCGGACATTCCTTACTCGGCTTCAGAATCATGCTGAAGATCTGTTTGCCCGTCCACAGAGCCATGGGCTGATGGACACACAGCATGGCACAATGTCAGCGGCAGGCAGGCAGACAGACCGCAAACACGGAGTTATGTAACAATGTCACGACAGCGATGTACCTTCATTATAGCCGGGTGGGGGAGAGAGATCCTGACTTTTTCATCTTTGCCCACAAGGATGGATGCCACTATCTGGCAGGCTTTTGATCTCTCGAAGAAGGTGTCCTTCAGTGTCAACAGGTAGGCTCCTAGGAGGGAGGAATATGCTTAAAGGTTAACGGAAATAGTAATAGATGTTGAAATATGACTGAAGTGCTCCCCCATCAGGTGGAAAAACAGAAAATGGTTATGTATTCTTTAGTGACTCTTTAGTGAAGAACCTGGAGCCTCACATCATAAAAAAGAGCACTGTGATTATCTGTCAGCATCAAGGCACTAACCTGTTAGAAAGTCCTGAATAGCAGCAATCAGAGGTTCGCCATTTCTTGGAGTGACAAGATTAGCTTTTGTCTGGAAGGGAAGAGAGTAGTTTGTGCTAAATTGCAGTCAATTTCCAGTGAACAATACAGTTCCTACAGACAGCTTTTCATTGCTGAGTGCCCACACAAATGGCTGTGTTTGTACTGTACATGCTGTGATGATACATACACCCATCAGGACGAGGGCCTCAGCTTTGGCTTCTTCTGTCTGAGGAAGATGAAGGTTCATTTCATCGCCATCAAAGTCGGCGTTGTACGGCGTGCACACGCACTCGTTGAACCGAAAGGTTCTGTGAGGTTTGACTTTGGCCTGTGAGTGTGGAAAACGGTAAAGAAACAACTGTCATGCTTAATGAAACAACAAAGACTTACTTTATGATCAGAATAAAGACTGAATACAGGAACACTGAATAAAACAATTTTAAACACTGGAAGTATTTTCAGACGGTTTACTCAAAAACTGGAACATTTTGTAATCAATTTTGGTTTTCTGGGACAGATGGCAATTTCAGGCGCAGATAATAACTTCAATTTTTTTTTTTGTTGCTGTCACAGATCTCTGTGCCTGATCACAGCAGAGCAGATAATCAGTAGGTAATTATTATCAGAGCATAAAAGACTAAACAGATTACACACCTCTCCTGTTTTTTCAAGTTGCCAAAGAAATTTGTTTTAATTTTTTTTCTGATCAAGAGATAAAAATGGCGACTTTCAGTGTCTGCACTGAGCCTGAAAATTACTTTTGCTAGCAAACTGCGGAGGGTTCATTCAGAGTAATGATGAGATCTGATCAACAAAAGGGATTATCAACAAGCAAAAGTTATTTTAAGGCAGAGGAGGAAACTATTACCACAAGTATTATCAGGGGTCATGGCGGGTCCGTAAAAGACAGAGAATGTCCAAAGTTTGGGATCATTTCACGCTTAAAAAAAGAAGATAACAAAGAGCAGCGTGTCTACTGCAAAGCAGAACTGGCGTACCACAACAGCACGTCAACTATGATTCAACATCTGAACTGAAAGCATCCAGTTGCTAACACCAGCTCACCAAGTGTCGCCAACATAAGCTAACGTAAACATCGATGCTAGCTAATTTAACGTAGCCTTCCATCGCTAGATAGAGCGTATGGTATTTGTCGAGGCTGTAGCCTGATGTCGGTATGACTAGATATCATGTTAGGATGTGGAAACTAATTTGTGTTAAATTGCGATGAGAGTAATAGCCTACACCAAATAACTCCTTTCCACACACACACATTTAATAATGAAAAATTATTTTTTATTAGATTACTCGATTAATCGATGGAATAATCGGTAGAATACTATTCTAAAAATATTCGATAGCTGCAGCCCTAGATGTTTAATTTTTTTATTTTGTACCTCAAAACTAGACTTACGATGTGGGCCATGATGCTGAGCTTGTGCAGAGACGGTTGTCGATTGAAGAGGACAATGTCTCCGTCTATCAGGTGCCTTTCCACCACGTCACCGAACCTGAGCTCCTGTGCGATCTTCTCACGGTTTCCATACTTTAAAAACCTGACAGAAAAAGAGGATTCATTTTATGTGCTGCTCCACATCAGGTGAGCTTGGTTTTAACCTGCTGCCAGAGGCAGCCATCCTCACCTTTTCATCTGTGTGTGACGGTTCTGGATAAAGTTGGCGCCGGGGTGAACTTCAGGACCGTTGCGGACGAGTTTCCTCATTAGCTCCAGATTGGCTTTGTTCACCTGCAACATAATATCGAATTTAGAGGACTTCAGTTATGTTGCGGAAGTGATTGTTCAGTGTATTTGTTGAAGCCGTGGTGCAGGGTTTACCCTCTCTGGGTACGTCAGGATTTTGGCTACATGCACGGGGACAGCCACCTCATCGATCCTCAGGTTTGGGTCGGGAGAAATAACGGTTCTGCCAGAGAAGTCCACTCTTTTTCCTGAGAGGTTTCCTCTGAAACGACCTGTATTTTTACAGTAAATAAATCAGTCTGTCTGCAATTGAAAATGTGCACTTTGTTGTCTTCACAAAAATGAATACTTGTAAAGTACCAAATCACCGTAAAATGTGTCTTAGAAGGATAAATCGATTGTTGTGTTGTGTTGCGTTACAACTCACACAAGCTGGTGATATCTGAGATGAAAATATTTAAATGTCAGGTTTAAAACTAAATCTTCTCCTTATTGAATGTTTCATAGTGTACCAGATTACTTTACTCTCTATGCCACCAAACTGAAATCAGGGGAGTTAACAGAACGTCCAAGGTAAAAATAAATCTTGGGAGGTATATACAGTAGTGGTTGCATCTCCTATTTCCTAGTTAATTGTGAAGATTGCGTCCATATTACAGAAAAATATGTATACCTTGCTTCCCCTTGAGCCTCTGCACAAATCCTCTTGTCCATTTCTTAGGTGCCATGTTGAGGGGGATGCCAGAAAGCTCACTGTTGATGTAAAGAGCGCACTGCAGCTGGAGGAAGTCCCAGTCCTCCATGATCATCTGGGTCTTCGCCCCCGTCATTCGATGCTAAATACGAAAAGAGTTTGTTAATGTTGGCCGTCTCCATGTAAAATAAGACATCTGATAACTGACTTTTTTTTTTTGGAAAACAAGTCCTCTAAATAGGCAGGATTGAAGGTAAAGGAGATATTCCCTCATGTTAAGATGATTCTGGACCCGGGGTTTGGCCTCTGGTTTTATTCTTAAGAAGCTGTATGCTCAGAAAAATGTGATTTATTCTAGCTGGAGGCTGCTGGAAACTGAAATAACATTGAGGGCTGAGGGCTTATGATATTGGTAGTTTGTAGTCAGCTGGCGCAACACAGCTCATTATTTTTGAATAAAACCCTTATTTCAGTCTTCAACAAGAACCCCAAGTCTTCTAAGACCCTGAGGATATCCTATACAGGATAGATATTAAGTCGCCTGTCAATAACAGATATGAACCTTTTTGATGACATCGTTGAGGAAGATTATCTCGGTGAGCTTCATGGTGAGGTCGTCCTCGTTGGTGCCCGACTTCAGGTCGCTGACCACAGAGGGTCGTATGCAGAGAGGAGGCACCAGGAGGCGGGTGAGGATGAGGTCGGCAGGTTTTCCTGCCTCGGGGTTCATCAGCAGCAGGGGAATGTCTTCTTGGGGAATCCTCTTGAACATGTTCAGCACGACCAGAGGGTTCAGGTTTTCCTAGAGAGGAAATGATAATCAAGAAAGATGAGGCTAAACGAAGGCTTGTACGGGTTTCTGCCTAGAGATAAATATTGTTTGGATGTTTTTGATAATAACACTTCTAATAAAACTTGTTTTCATACCTCAGTTTAAGGAGTACAACCATGATTTTCTACAAAACTCTTTAATCATTTCCTAAAATATGCAAACTTATCAATAGATAGTTTTTTTCCACATTTACATTGAACAGAATAAACCAAATCAATTTTGAACAATTATTTTGTCAGTAAGTGAATAACACTGCGGTTTGATACCCAGCCATATTTCCTCTGTAACATTTGTAGCAGAGGCAGGTGCACCGCTTGCCACTACACAACATGATAACACTAAATGAAACCAGCTGCACAGTGTGAAAGAAAGAAAAGGTCACCTGTGCTCTGGTCAGCAGAGGCTCCATCACTTTATTGTGCTCGATGGCGATATCAAAGGACTGCATGAATTCTGACACAAAAGGATCCACCACCTTCTTGGTCGTTTTGTACTTCTCATGGATGATCTTCAGCAGGCCGCACTTTTTCACCGGCCCTGAAGTGTAAAAGAGACACTTGACTCAGCTTTTGCCAATTATTGCATCGGAATGGCTGGAAATCGATGTCAAAAAAAGCAAATATCAGCGGGGAGAATTTCTCTTTTCACCATTGAAAGCGGCACAACTCAGACAGATTGTCCTTTTGCGGCACTTATCGGAGATCTTCTTCTTCAGCCCTCGTTTCTGGAGATAGGCCAGGTTGGGCCTCTTCAGCTGATCCATGAACTGCAGTTTCTCCTCTTTTGTCAGCATGATGCTTGAGCATGTCTTGCAAATCATCTGGAGACATGACACATTACCACGTTAGAATGAGGGAACTCCATCAGTGTCACATACAGAAGCTTAAAGTACCAAATGGAGAAATTAAGACAATAATAATTAACTGATAATAACTTCAGGAACTTACAATATACAAAAGTGTGATTTACCTAATCTTATTGGTGACGATCTTTACACATATTTACTTTGAGCTTATGCACACACACACTACATCCTCAAAACCAGTATATTCTACTGTTTGAATTTTAATAGTCTAGCGACACCCAATGGAAACATGATATTACTGCTTGCTGCATTTAACATGACGATATCTTTTTGACCAATACCAATGCTTCTTTTTGCACATTGTGAGTCTACAAATGACCATCTTAAATGGATATTGTTTAATTTGTTTAATTATATCCAGCCTTTTAAGACCATTTGTGGCATCTGTTATGTAAACTGATGGACTTATTACTTGACTGCAAACTTGCCTGTAGAATCCCTATGATGGCTTTGAAATAGCCGACGTGAAAACATGGCAGCTCCAGATCCAAGTAGCCGTAATGTCCCAAGCAATCGGCCAGATTCTTCCCACATGTCAAACAGGGTCTGTCCTTCTCACTGGTACCCTGCAGGAAAGCGTGAGGACAGAGAGATGAGCCTGCAGTACGAGGATGGATAGCGGCCGGCTATAAGATGTCATGCTTCATATCAGATTAAATGAACGGATGTTCAAATTACACGGCGTAAACACTACTTTTTATGTTATTATTCCCTCAATACGTGTATGTAATTGTGACATAATTCCCACATGTGAAGTTTGTCAATTTAAAAGACACTTTGCAAGTTAAGAAAGTTACAGTTTGTTGTAAATTAAGTACAATACCAGTACCAGTACAATACTAGTTTTGTTTTACCGCTCAGGCAACTACATCGTCTCTCCTAACACACGTCACCAACACCGACATAAACAGACCGAAAAAACAGGTAAAAATCACAACAAGTCTGGCCAAATTGACAGCTGTAGTAATTCTAATATCTAATAATTTACTTTTTAACAGTGTCGTGCTTCATTGTGCATTATTCAGAATTTCTCAGCCCGTAAAATGATCTTTTATATTGACAAACATCATATGTGTGATTCATGCCAAAATTTAAATAGGAGCACGAATAGGGGTCGGCCAATGTGGCTTTTTCAGGGCCGATCCCAATTATTAGAAGTCAAAGAGACTGAAAAAGGATATTCACTTGCAGTAAAAATGTCGATCTTTGCGTCACAATTTCGAGCACCCTATGATAGGGTTAGGGTTAGGTACTTTCCTCGGTACAATTTTGAGGTACTTTGCTGAAAAATTATTTCCTTTTTCAGCTCTGTAATACTTCCTCTCCACTACATACATTGCTAGTTACTACAGATTCAGATTATGCAGTATTTATAGGCTATTAATTGTGACTTCTCACCCATCACATATTATTGTGGGTGGCACATTGAGTGAGAGGATGTTGCATCAGAGGCAAAGTTACACACTTTTAAAGTAGTCTATTTAATTGGCAATCTGCCTGAAAAATCACTGATGCAGATAATCAGAAAACGCTGAATATCGCCCGATAATCAGCCAGGGCTGATAATCGGTATACCCAGACTATACATTGTACAGGAGCGTGGAGTCATGTGTTCAAGCAGCAATGAAGTGTGTTTGTTCATGTCATACCATACGATGGTCCAACACTCCATAGGACAGAGGAGTGTGTTTGGTGTCTTGGCTGTACAGATTCTTGCTGACCACCTGGATGTGGGCCTGCTGTCGCATCTGCTCAGCAGATTTCATCCCAAAGCAGATGTGGCTTCTGTGAACAAGGACAAACAGCAAAGCAAAGCAAGGCAAGGGTTATCTTATATTTCAACTGAAGATAACAGGCCAATGTCTGCTTTATTGTCATATCAGCATTCCTGCTGCAACATGTTTTTCTACAGGTGATAAACAAGTTACTTAAAAAAAAAAAACATCTGACTGCCACTAATTTGAGGTTAATGCATGCTATCATCACCCCACTACCCTCTATTTAAATGCCTCGATCGACACTCGTAGCTATTATTCAGATAAAATAAAAATCAGATCGACTATCGCATTTTTAACTTTTTGACATGAGTTTCTTTGCATAGTTACCATCTAAAGTTAGCTAACAGTTCATTGCCATATCAGAACTACAGTAACTTAACTTTAAGACCACTAAATTACTTCACACTTTGGTAACTTTAGTTGTACTGTATCCTCTTTTATATGAACGTATCAAACAACTTGTCAACATTAGCCACTTTGCAAGCTGTCTGACACTGGCTAACCGGCGAGCTAGCTAGCTAGCTAGCTAACTAGCTGTCTAGCAGTTTGTTGTACTCACATCTTTTTGGCCACATCTGTCTCTCTGAACTGCTCCTTCACCATTTTGGCAGCTTCTCCTTAACACAGAGCAACACAACTACTTTAACTGTAACTCTGTCCTCACGTCCAGCAGGCTAGGCTTCACTTGTGACCAGCACGCTGTCACTTTGCTCTCCCATGTTGTGGAAATGCTAGCAGCATGCAATGTGTTGATAGCATGTGAGCCACGGCGGCGCTGCCTTCAGGGTCGATCAGTAATCTAGCGATTCTACCCCTGAATGATCAAAAAGCTGACAGCGTGTTACTTTTTGGGAGCATGGATTGAAGCAGTGTGGTGTACCCTCCGATGGTAAGTGATCAATATAATATTTACATCATGAACTACATGACATGTGCGATTGTCTCCTGTAATCACGTATGTATGTTGGATTTATTTTGAGGTAGTAAGAGTAATTGTATCGTCTCTTCTATTTATTTATCATGATTTATAGTCAACCCCAATGAAAGTGTAATTTGCAACGAAGACGACGAAAACCCGTATTTATTTATGACTTGATTTGTTTGAATCTCTATTTTACAACTGTACTCGAAGGCAGCACAAGCTCATGCACAACAACTACCAGAAAGAGAAGTGAGGGGGGCACGAGCACACTCAGTGTGAAGTGAGTGCTGACACCTAGCGGCTAAAATGTGTCTTAATTCCAAAGAGGTTTGTGTTTGTTTAATCACTTAATCTACAACAATAATCACTTTAATATCTCTTATTAAAAAATTCAACTCTTTCATGTATGAATAACTGTTAGGTCATTTTAATATCAGACAACCAGACAGATAAAAACAATCCTTTCTGACAATAAGAAAAAAGCAATACTTTTTTTTTATTATCATTCTTTTTTGTGACTGAAAAATAGCACTTCTCTGCATCTATATTCCGACCAAATCGGCCTATGTTTAGATAAGACTTTCTAGTATTGGTGTGCAAATAAACTATTCAAGTGTAAATTATGTCATTTAAATAAAACATAGAAATTATGGTGGGATTATTAATTATGGTTTGTGCATAACATCACAGAAAAAATTGCTGGAAGATGGAAGAATGTTATCAATGTCTGGACTGGATATATAATGTGACTGAAAATCTTTTATTTATCTTATTTAGAATAAGAGGACCAAACAGTTATTCCATAGGTAGCATGTGGGCAACCCTTCTTCCTTCCGCCATTTTAAATTTATAATGTCATAACCTAAAAATGAAATAAGAAATTGGATGATCATGCTTGAATTGAATAGTGGACAAGGTACTCTGGGTACTCCAGATTAAACTTGATTAATTGATAATTAATCAAGTTTAGATCAGATTAAACTCCATATTATACACTGTATATATCAATATTGTTGTACTCAAATGCAAATTTCTTCAAATCTTTTCTGTCCTAAAAGAACAGCTTGGGGAAATTTGCTTATTCGAGTTAAGCAGACTGATGCCATCACTTTGAGCGTTGAGTGCATGGCTAGAACCAGGAGGCAGCTTAGCATTAAGACTGGAGTACGGTGAAGAAGAACGGTGATAAGTGGTTACACACGCAACATAAAAAAATAACTCTTCCCAATTTACCGGGCAATTACTTGTTGCACTAATAGAGAGTTGTATAATGACGAATAAATTATCTTTCATCTGGTGTAGTGACCAATAGTCACAGTAGCTGACATACCAGTAAACTATATTAGGTAACCTGCAATGTAACAAGTTCTAAAGTGAAGGAATAAGTAAGTAACAGTTTGGGAACTTAGAGAAACATATACTGTTGTTAATTTTAATTAGGCTAAATCTAGTTTTTAACTTTGGACGCAGCGTGGCTAACAATTTCCACCTGCTTCCAGTCTTCGTGCTAAGCTAGGCTAAGCTAACTGACCTCCAGGCTCTGGCTCTGAACATAACACACAGACATTAAACTGGTATAAATCTTCTCTTCTAATTCACATCTAGAAAGCAAATGAGTGTATTTCCTGAAAAATCGCACCCTGAGGCATGTTATGGATGGGTTTTTACAAAAAAGGCTGGAATCAATTTGTTGTCAGAGGGGAAAAAAAGGAGACTATTCTTTTGATGGCTGGTGTTGCCAAGTTGCATAGCTCAAATTTTTTTTACTATCTTTACAATCACACACAGACAAGGGCGTAACCATGGTATAGATATTGGGGGGGCAAATGAAAGAGATGAATTTTATTTTTTTTAAAGTACATTTCCCACAATTCAACAACAACAATAACTGCTAAATCGAATAGAGATGGGCGCAACCAAGTTTACAATTGGGAGGGGGGGCTCCCACACTTATTTGTTACGGAAATAAATTGAAAATAAATAAGAAATAACGAGATAGATCTGTTGGCAGGGTTTGTAAAAGAGTGCATATATAGCAGATTTTCTACTGTATACTGGGGGGACAGATTGCCGTTTTCTCAATATTGGGGGGGGGACCCGACCCCCCAAAGAATGCGTGGTTACGCCCATGCACACAGAAGATGCCAGTGGAGGTGGAACCAGTCCGGTGGTGCTAAGGGACCGGGGTGTTTGACTGCAGAACAGGTGCCAGGAAGCAGCTTTATTTCCGAGTTTTACATTACATTTGCCCTTTTGTAATTCAGCGGTGAGGTGACACCAATGAGCTTAATAAACAGTCTCACTCAAAAGACATCACTGTTGCCCTGTCGCAGTCTAAAGTCTCGCCTCTAGATGGCACCAAATGCATTCCCAACAGCTGGAAAAAGGCTCCAGCAGAGAGAGAGAGGAGGAGGTGCAGAGACCGAACCAACCTTTGATAACCTGTGTTGTGTGATGCGTCGGCCGTGGAGGCACTGATGGCGACAGATTACTTCCTGATGAGGACTTCCTTCCTCGACGCGCTTGTGCTGATTAATTGTCCTGCCAACTCGTCACCGCCGACAGAGCAAATTACCTGGCTGGATCTGATTTTCCCATTTTCTAATCCTGCTGCCACTTAGATCTACAAAGGGGCCTCTAATTAAACCTCTAATATTGCATTCAACGTGGCCTGTGCTTTTCTAAAAAAACAAAACCTGTCTGCGGAAGACGCTCGGCGCCTTTAAAAACCTTTGCAATCTGAGGACTCGTGTAAGTTTTGGAGCGTACAGATGTGTAAATATATGTAAAGAAGAGTATAAGGGCTGATGTTGAAAAGCACTTAAGGGACTGCTTTAGTGGTTTTTCAGCGTGATCCTCCCTGAGAGCGCCTCTTGAGCATCCCCATGCAGGACGCTGTGTATCAAACACAGCCGGCTAATCATCCAATCATGAGCCGTATGTACACACAGTACTCCCTGTGGAGGAATTGAATATCCCAGGCTGCTCGGATAGATGGGGATAGAGGGGGATCCAGGGGATTTGGTCACCGTCCCCGTGTTCAATACCATATTAGATTTTGATTGGGGAAAACTGCTCTCAGATGAATTCAAAATTCCCCCCCTTTTCTTTTTTTTTGCCTCGAGCCCCTCAGGGTGTGTGATGATCAGATAATGCCCCCTTTCGCAAGTTCCCCCCACCAGCTCTGGAGATTAATGTAATTATAGTCACCAGTTGCGGCAAATCTCTAGATGATTTCCTTCGATTAATTGACTAATCATTTAGCCGGAAAGTGGTGAAAAAATGCCAATCAATTTGTCGCTATGCTCGACCTCGAAGTCGAGATCCAAATGCTTTTCAATTAAACAGGGAAAAAGCGGCCAATCTGCACGTTTCAGAGGATGAAATGAGGGAATATTCGTCTTTGCTCGATAGATGAGTCGACTAATCAATCATCAACATTATTTTTCTGTTAATTGGCTACTCAATTAATCAAGCCCTACACCCTGAAATGATTAGAAAGCCCCTTCAGTGCTCTTCTTCTTCTTCTCCTTCCCTCATCTGATCGGTGCGCCGTGCTCTCTTAAATACTCCGGTGTTTACCCATCATACCTTTTTACATTATGCAGAACCTATTTGCGGATCAATGTGGCCCACCATCTTTGGCTGTAATTAACATGAGTAATTACTGTGCTTAATTTACAGAGCCACCCCAAGGTTCATAATGGGGCTGCAGAAACATTGACCCATGACGATTGATTGATCCCTCCCTCCTTTAAAAACCATGCCCCTTGCTAATGACTAAGTAA
>OMLP01028400.1:6592-18289 GCA_900302685.1 Spondyliosoma cantharus
TTTTGCTCTGCCCGGCTGCCTCAAGTCTAAATGGAGGAAATGGAATATCCACTGTGCTATTACCATGTAACTGTCACCTGTGGCAGAAGCAAACAGTCCTGGACATCATCCGCACAATTGCCTTGTGTTTGGGTGTTTAAAAGATGCCACCTCTGGAGCATTATAGCCTCTTAAGACAGTTCAGAAAGGCCTTTCATTGTTATGGATTTTTTTTATTTAAAGATGCTTCAGAAAGGTTAGTGGGATCTGTAGGTATTCCCAGTGCTAGAGAAGATAACAGAGGTCTCATATGACTATAAAGGCTGTAGTGATAACTCAACTCTGATGACACAATTATATTACATTAAGTTCATAAGAATCAGCTCTTCTAAGTTTGTGTAACTGTTTCTTTCACAGTATAAAGACATTTTTTCAGAAATCATCATAGGCAAGTTGTGAACTTTAGTGGTTGCTTTTTACATGGTATGCAGTAGTTCGCTCCACTGAACGAATGTCAAAGACCAGACCTGTGTATGACTGTTGAGTCTCATTTGAATACATAAGTGCACTATGCTTTTTCTTTTACTTTCTACGAAAGCCTTGAGCCAAAGTTATTTATTCGAGCACAGACTGAGCTACTTAAACTCACCTGAGGAGAACCGACCTGAAAATCTGCAGCTAACACTGCTCAGCTTCACCTCTCCCCACCCCTTCACTCTGCGCTTGTTACAGTTTATCTCCATTAGCCCCACTGGCTAATGGTCATGCCGGCCCGGCAGCTTGGGCAGCATCTGAAATTGACCATTTGGCCAGCTGGCCACCTGGCAATGGGACAGGATGGGGGTGGGCTGTAGGGAGTTGGCCAGAGAGGAGCAATTAGAAAAGCAGGCTGGATCTGGCAGAAGGTGGACGGGGTGCCAACAGGCAGAGGTCTGGATCAACTAACAAATAAATAGGCAAATGGAACGGAAATGGAGAAAGAGGGAAGTAGGGCACAATGGCTAAAAAAACAGAACAACTGAAATCCCTTTGTTAGTCTAAGCATTGAAACCTAATAGAGATATTTGCTGTAGTAGTAAACCTGATAGCATTTCGGTGTTAACATGATTATAGCAATACCACTTTGTAGAAAGCACTGATGCTGTTATGTGCACAAGCGCTTTCTTTTAAATCTGATTTGTGTCTGGGATTCAAACATGTGTGATTGTTTTATTCCAGGCAAATAACCTCAGTCTTGTGGCATCTCTTAATTTGAAATTAGTTGGCCAACAAGTTACTAAGCTCTTAAAAATCTCGTCTTGGCTGAACTTGTTTAGTTCCACACAAAATATTCTGCTGACAAAGACAAGCCAATATCTTTGCTTAGGCTCACTTCGACAAGTTCTTGAAATGCCTCATTTTTTGGTTAAGCTATTGAGCAGATCCTCATGTCACGTAAGATTCCAATGTCTGGTCAAATATTATCTCTGTTTATTGAGCTTAAAAACATTTCGCAGAGACTGCAGATGGCGTGCATCACCAACCCCAAGCATCAGTATTTGACAACCAGGGAATGAGACACAACTATCAACTACCTTTCTCCAAAATGCATCTTGTGTTCACATCGAAAACAAAAGCTAATTTTCTCTTGTGGTCATTTGCCCCAAATAGCCAGAATAGCTTACTCTACATTCACCCTAAGCTAGTGTGTCTGTTTGAATTCAGTTCAACCTCTGACTAAACTCAGCTTTCACCAGAGGCTCCTGTTACTTTCATTCAGTCCCTTCCTCTCTCCTCTCTGTACAGTCATGAAGTGAAGTACATTCACCCTCCAGTCAACTGTCAGCAGTGGCAGTGAATATAAATATACTTTTTAATCAATATAATTTTTTTAACTTATAATAAAAACAAACAAAATCTCTGAGCCTTTCTTCCGCCGATAAACAATTTCAGACTATTTATGTAATCACACCACGTGAATAATGTGCTTAAGGTCGATTTTGTGTGAATTATTTTTACTGGACATTGTGCTCAGAGAGATTTAAATGTGTTGGCCTTGACTTTTCCCAGTGAAAAACAGCCATTACTGAATAATGGAAACTGAGCAATCACAAGACAAATATAAGTGGGAATCAATGTGCAGGTCAATAGTGTAAAATGTGTAGGGATGTATTTGCAAAGAGAAAAGGTTTTGACTATAGTTACCACCTTTTGGATAAAAAGTATTAGTAACTGCAAGAAGAATTCGGCCCTTATAATTGAGCAGGAAATTGCAATTTCCCTCGCACTCAGCTTAGATTTGACAGTCTGTATATGTTGAGTATATACATTAAAGCTTCTATCCCCTCAGGGGGGAGGTTATGAATGTCAGTTCCCACTCCCTGTAGTGCTGAGGTTATTCTTTACTTGTGGGAAGAGCTACATCAGAGCTTAGACTTCAACCAGGCCTACCTTTCAGGAAAAAAACGATAACATCAAAGTTGTTTTTGTCAGGAAATTATTTATTTTCTAAAAATTATGTAAGCGCTATCATTTACAGATATATATTTCATAGAAAGTATCCATCATAATGGTTCAGGCCAAAAATGGCTTGATTTAATAGAAATTAGAGGCACATTGACCGTTTTGTGACTGACCAAACACGGAGAGGCAACATATTCTTTTTTTAACTTGCGCTGATGTTATATATACACAGCTCCTAAAGACTCACTAGGTGTTTCAGAATATAAATCAGACTTAAAGATGGTGTTTAAATAAGATCCAACAACATGAATATTAAAAACACTGCATGTCCTATGATATCAAAGTAGCAGCTGAAATTTGAAACTATGGATTGTATGTCAAAATCATACACATATTACCAAAGAATTTCACAAGTTTGTTGATTAGCAAATTCAGGAGGGGTTACATTTTGCAACAAATGTCTTCGTTGAATAATACTTGGAGGACAAAACTTGCTCCAGGTCTCACAGCTTGGCCTTGCCTGGTGCGATTTGGAGGTTCTGTAGCTTCATAGCCATACCCATGTTCCCCATGATCTTCAGTTTCCCTTTGAAGAATGCCTGAGAGGACAGAGCAGGAAAAACATTTAAAAGTTTTCCATTTGATCTCACTGCAATTTTTACTAATTTGTCACTGAAAGATGCATTGCTGAAAAAGAAAACTTCTGAAAACATGACAGTTTTTTCTCAGTATGAATCTTATTTCATACTGGAGATTAAAAGATTAAAGTGAGAATTGCCGACAATCAGAGCCCATGTCCCTCTGTCATGTCTTTGGGTAGAACTTAACTGTACGCAGTTTATTTTATCTTATCAAATAAAATGGTGACGAGCACAATACTACCACCAGTTATCTCGTTTTGGTTTGCTAACATTTTACTATCACAGTACTATCTGCTTTATACATGCTCCCCTTAAGTCACTTTATGTGCAATTTCAGAAGGTATCTCCTACCATTGCTATGCTGACCACATCCAGCTGTATGTTTCTTTTAGAACTGATGACAATGACAAACTAATCCTCCTGAACAACCGTCTTACTGCCATTAAGGACTGGATGGCAAACAATTATCTCTCATCATTACGTCAGACGCCATAGCTTCTAAGATGGCTCTGTGTATTGGTTCCATGTCCTCTACTGTGCAGACCAGTCTTAGAAACCTCTGTGTTATATTTGACCAGTCAATGCATTTTGAAAATCACATCAAATCATTAAGCCACATGTTTTTTCCATTTGAGAAACATCGCTCGACTCTACTAGACTAGATAAATTGTATCACAGTCTGAGTTAGAAATGATTAGCTATGCATTTATTTAAACCAGATTAAACTACTGTAATTCTCTTTTCACCTGCCTCAACAAGTCATCCCTAGACTGTCTTCAATTAGTCCAGAAAGCTGCAGTCATTTTGTCAATGTCAGAAATCTTTCATGTTTCTCAGAACTTATGTAGAGGCCAGCACATTTAACAGCAATGTACCAGGTAGTGAGCACTCACAGTTTGGAGTTTACTGTCGCTTTAAGAATTCCCCTGACTGACTAACTTGGAATATGTTCATACAGAAAATATTCAGCTAGATTAAGTTAGTAGTAAGTTCGTAAACACAGATGGCAACCTGGCAGAAAGACATGAATTTAGCCCTTTACAGACAAAAAATCCAAATGCCCTGAACTGCAGGTGTGAAATCAACCTTTACAATATTTGCCGGACTGCTACATAAAGAAAAATAAATGGCACCTTTATTATCATTTTACTGCAAATATGAGAAAACCTATTTTTACGTTAATGTTTCATTTTGTATATGTGTAAATTAGAAAAACAAAGATGTGACTAATACACAACTACACACCGTTTGTGGGTTCATCTGTCCTGTCATCAGATGCAGAAGATCCCCGTCACTAATGGAAAAGGTGCAGTCTGCCTTTTTATCTATAAGGGAAAAAAAGTTGAGTAAAAAAGGAAGAGCAATTTGTTCATTAGCGCTAACTACAATAATACATTAAAAATGTATCGGAACTAAAAATTCACATACAGAAAAAGCCAGCAATATTTGTTGTTTCCAACATACACATTAAGGCAAAAGAACACCCACTTGCTCACAAGAGAAAACCTGTGTGTGTGTGTTATGAGCTGCTTATTGCTGTGTCTCCAATGGGGCACGGGGACGCAGCTCCAACAAGTGAAAGTGAGTCCAACCCTCTGGTAAACTTGCAGCAGCTATCATCATGACCACCATACCAGCCCCAAAGTTAGGAAGAGAAACAGATCTGATATTTATTCTTACCAGAGAATTAAAGAAGGCTCACAGCTTCACACCAGCAGCTTCTGAGTGCAAACCGTTTAAGCTTAATGGAATGACTTTGAAAACTTGCTTTAACGTATGGCATTCATTTACACAACGAGGAATTCTAAAATGTAATTTCCAAGAGGCTGATCGTCTCAGCAGAGAGATCGCAGGCAATAAACCTGGCATTTAATCTTCCACACACTCATATTATGCATCCTGTATTTCCCCTTGTTACATTTAGTGTTACTTGAATTATGATCAATGCATTTTGACTGGAACTGAAGTGGTACATTAAAAGCAAGTGCAGTTCCCAGGCTTGCTGGGACAAAATGCGTCTGTTCCCAGGACAGAAGATTCTGTCCAGGCAACAGAATTCCCGAGAAAAATATGAATCCCTGGTTCACCAGCTAGTTGCTTACTGTGTCTCTCTTGCATTTGGCAGTGAGAAGGTAGTGTTTAATTCTCCTTTTACTTTTTGATTAAATCACCATCAGCTTCTCTCTCAGCTTTCACCACACCTCTTCCCTCTCTGCTCTGTGCAGGCGCATGTGGTCCTTGAATCTGTGATCTAGAGCTGTTGTTACCTTAAGCCATTACACATCGGTACTCCTATGTGGGAAGGAAACACATTCAGCACCCCACTGCAGCTCAGTGACAAACACAGAATAAGAAGTCGACAGTATGCATTCAGATACTGTGGAACCCATTTAGGTGTGAACAGACCGAGGGGGCAATACACTTATTTGTTCTCTTGATATTTGTGAAATTTGAGAATACAGTTCCTTTACTTGAGAATGAATGGCTCAGAGACAGTGACCATCACAGGGGAAGCAAGCCTAACGGAAACAGTCAGGGAGCCATAATGACAGAGTGGGTGTATATATGTTCGTGCGCCTGGGTGAATGTGTACATGTGTTCCAGTTATTGTGAAGACACACTTATCCCAAGGTGAAGAGTTTCTCTATTTTAAACTGGTACTTTTCTGACTGGATTAAACCCGTTTCTCTTTTAAGCATCAAAGATAAAGAGCAATCTTAGAAAGTTGTTCCATTAGGTTTTCTACTGTATGTTTGGAACATGATTTACTTGACAACACAGACCAAGAGTGACACAAAGAAAGGAATGTGATACACAGATATGTGTGTCTACAAGATCAAACCACATGAGATACTTCCAGTAATAAATGACAAAAGGGGCATGAAAGGGTATGTAATTGCAGCTGCTGAGATGCGAGTGTCTGGTAATGAGCTGAGACAGCGAGAGTAGTCCTAATCTATCCAAATATTACAGCTCTATATGTCTAACGACTGAACAGAAAGAAAATCACCCATGAGGCAAAAAGTAGGAGAATGAATTGAATAACTTCCAGCAGAGTGAAAAGCCATTTAGTTGCTTACCTGGGTCATTGGAGACAGAACCTTTGCCATTTTTCACATCCACAACCCAAGTCGCCTCCTTCCCGCCTGGACCATCCTTCACTTTAAAGGCAAACACTCCACCAATCTTCTTGATAAGCTGCTCTCCCTCCTGTGGGGAGATTAGGTGGCTTTTAATAATTTTCGATGTATTACGGTTGTAGGAAGGCATGTTTCAAATTAAATCAGTGCTCTAGTCATATATGCTGCCATTTTTTGAGGGACGGGTTACATTTTTTTTCCTGATCACACTTATGCAAGTGGCTTAATCCGGGAGAAACATCACCATCCAGAGTCACAGAGCCTCTGTAGTTCTGGGTGCAGCAGTTAGCTGTTAACTTAAGACATCAGTTAATTTGAATGCTAACATTTTTTAACCCTATGCAACAGTGAAAATGATATATAAATATAGAATAATTGCACATTTTGCAGGGTGTCTTTGGCCAGCATTGAGTCAAATGTCATTGTCCAAAGCAGCGGAAATAACAAAAATGATTACTACTGTAATTCAGGTGTAAGGCTTGTGTTTTGGGAACAACTTAATTAACTGTCTAAAACGGGTGTATGGAAGCACCACCCGGCCCAACACCACCAACCAACCAACATGCACACCCATTTAACAAGACTCAAGCTAACTCAGCAATGGGAAATAAGAGACTCCTTGCCTACATTTTTTACAGGGACCTGGCTCCATCACAGCATCCCAAGCTATTGGACTCTGATTGAACACAAGACTCCAAACAAAGGGAGGCGGACATTGTTCACATAGTGGTCGGCATTTCACAACAGCGTGCAAGTAAAATTTGCTTCGCCAATGCTGTTCTGACGGCCGCCCAGAGCTCTACATTCCTTTCTCCATGTCTGGTATGTTTCAACAGTAGCTGTTAGGTCGGTGAATAATCCATTTTTAGAATAATCTGTGGACACAATCACCCACATTTAGCTCATTTCAGTGGTAAAACTCTGAAAGAAACACCAAAAACATTTCTGCCCGAGAACTGACAAGCGAGTTACCAAATCACATCTGCTCTAAAGAAAAATGAAAGCAACCTGCAGTTGTTCAGAGTGACAGAGTCAACTAATCCATGGCCGAGCAGCACGGTAATTGTTGAGCATTACATTGGCAAGTGCAGAGAGAGTGGGAGCTTACTGTACATACAGGAGCCAGAGGTCAGATAACAACATATACTCCACATACATACATTATGCCGCCTTCCAGGCACTTCATAAGCCTAAAGTACCACACATGATTAATGTAAAGTGGCTCTCATTTAAATCAGCTACCACCATCCCATTAAGCTTATAAATTATAGATCAATGACAAAACACAGACTGAAATCATCAATGTCATTCGACATAAATAGGTGCTTTAGGATTCAACTGTGCCTGAAACAACCGGCAGTCAGCCATGAACGATAACACTCTGTAAAAGCCGGAGGGTTTCTGGACTTGAAATCGTACATTATATACATATACAACATATACAGTTAGAGATATTCTGTATGCTATGAGGCCCTGAAGCTGTAGCACTGAGACTGTCAGCTGTATGTTGCTTTTGTGGATAAAAGCGCCATAGAACTGTAAATTGGACCCTGCCTTTAAAAAAGAAAGAAGATCACAATCACCTTTATGTATGAAATGCTTATGAGCGCCTATTAGGGCCTTAGGTTTGGAACAATCTGTGGCCATTTTCTAGATCATTAGTGATAGGAAGAAAGGGAAACAAAGAAAATCTAAGATGTGGATGCTATTAATTGGATAACATACACATCCATCAGATCAAACCCAGAATAATTGGATCAAGTTGTGACAAGGACTGTTCATGACGGTGTGCCGTTTTACCTCCTGTAGTCGATTTTCGATCTCTTTGAAGACAGGGTAAGCTTTAAACCCCTCCAGACTGCTGCCTGAGCTGGTGAGAACCGCACCAATGTGGGAACTGTGGGAAGCCAAAAAGACTCTTGATAGCAAAGTACACACTATGAGGAAAAAGAACTGTAGCTTTTTAACATTTTAATCTAGATAGAACACTGTACTAAATCTACAGCAGCGAGAACTGTGTTACAAACCAGATTGTACAAGGACAGCAAAGCAACAACCACTGATGGTCAACATAGGACAGGTAGCAATGTGGGTCAGAGTGTTAGTAAAGAACAGAGATGCACCGAGCAATTGGCCAGGGATCAGAATTGGCCAGTTGTCAGCATGTATGATAACTGGCTGATCAGCGTCAGTCATATATCGCTTTCTGTTCCGGCAACATTTACACACACGTCGCCTGCACCCTCAACCTGAACTGAAAGATAAAAACTAAACTCTGTAAGGTTATTTACCTGACCTTTGTTTTGCTGCCGCATCTCTATTAGAGAAGAGGACAGAAAATGCTTTTTAAATTGGGTCTGATTTACATGACTAGAAAACTGATTTCTCTTCAGCACAAAGGATAGACGGATACAGAACCAGATCTCTTGTGTCTTAAGTCTGCGGCCAATCACCTGCATTTAAAAAAAAAAAAAAAAATGCTGCATAAAGTATCTACCTGAACAAAAAACTAATTGGTAACTTCATCCTCACCTGGCCTCCTGAGGAAATCCCATCCTGTAGAGAGTGACAACCACAGCTCCTCCTAAGCCAATGTTGTGTTGTAAGGCCACTTTGGCCCCTGAGACCTGCCTCCTGTCAGCCTGCCCTCTGAGCTGCCAGCACAGCTCTGCACACTGGGCCAGACCTGGGAGAGCCAGGAGAGAAGGATAAGAGGGTGAGGGTGACTCACTGTGGAGGGGCTTGGTGTGTGTGTGTGTGTGTGTGTGTGTGTGTGTGTGTTTGACCCCGCGTGTGGGCGCTACTTGTTGGTCTTCTTTATAAGCAGGTAGCCACAATAATGAGGGCCCTTTAACTTAACTGCACCGTAATGAGCTAATGTGTCTTACCATCTGGGGGATTGATTAATTTGTTTTCTTTTGAACACGAAAAGTTTCTGGACTTCATGGTGCGCTTTTTTCATCCACCTTGTGACTAAGTAATGAAAAAGAAGCACTGCACCAGAATAAGGGCCCCAGGGGAGAGGAAATACGTAAAAGGATTCATTAATGCGAGCTCAGGTGGATGGAACATAGTTAACATACCTAGTTTATCCCAGTGCCATGACAAAAGAACTGCTGTAAATTAACACATCTACAGAGACGCTGAAATAATCCAAAGGGAAAACGTCAAACTGATATATACATATATCAAACAGAAAAACACACATTTTTCGACGGAAATCATCACTTTAAAAAGACAGTGCCAACACTAAATTCCATCCAGTGTCAGTCTCCAGGTGAAGACCCCAAAGCATTTAAGTGTTAGAGACAATATACCCTGACTGAGAAGGGTGTCAAATTGACCCCTAATCTGACAACTCATACCCTAATCTGAGCCGGGACAGCTCCTGAGCTAGAGTTATGGCTAAGTATTTCATCCCATCTGCTTAATGAGCTTTTGCATTTCTCCATTATCCCAATAAGCTTATGAGTAAAGACCTCTTCATCGAGTGCCATTTACATTCTGCAGCACTCTCCTAATCTTCTCTGTGGAGACTTGTTTGTGTGAGGCTAATTTTGTCTAAATGCCAACTGGAACATTCACTGTAGGGTCCACCAGGATATTTATCAAATTAACTGCATCTGGGTATGACCTCAGGCATACGATTTATACACAAAAAGATAATTTAGAAGTCTTTCATTCACCGAACAAGCCTGTGCTAAGTGGTAAATCACTCCATACATCAAGCTCTGCATTGTTGCGGCTTTAAGGTCCCTGTCACGTCAACACATAAAAATCACGCTCGAGAGGAGGTGACTCGCACTACCTCTTGCGAGGGGGAAGTTACACAGGTCAGTCAATTAGCTGTCAGTATCTCTGTTTGCAGTGTTCCTGAGGCAAGAGGTCAGAGCTTTGCAACAACGATTAGGAGCAACATCACGGATCAGACAGAGCTTAGCTGACTGGGACACTCACATAGTGGGAGAGTGACCCAGGAGATAGAAGCCCCATTCACACTGCCGTTTGGATGCGGGGATCCTGTGCCAATTCTCCGCCTCCTTCTCTGTGTGAATGTCTCAAGTGACAGAGTCAGACAGTGTCCAGTTTACTGATGCCGATTATGTTATTATGTGATTTAGAGTGAAAAACGTAACCTTGACACTTTCCAGGATGTTTGGTGGGTCAGGATCTCAATCACTACACTTTATAACAGCATCCCTATGATTATAAACTGTCCGCAGGTTTAGATTGACAGGAGGACGCCGGGGAAGCACCTTGAAAACACACAGACATCATCATCATGACGTGTACCGCCACGGCTCTTTAGCAGCTTTCTGTCTGAATCACACAGCAGTTCGTCTTTGAGGCGCCGATGCTTCGTTCTGTGTGAATGACGAACAATGGATAATTGGTGAACCACTGCTGCAGCGATAATGCAGCTTCTCTGTGAAAGGGGCTAGTGGGAGTATTGACAAAGAGTGACGGTGGGGATTGTGAGTGTCGTGAGGTAAGAAGTCAAAATGTCCATTCAAAGCTCTTATTTTCTTCTGATGATTTATTTTTTCCCCAAAAAAACGCAAGTAAAAACAATATAACAAGCAAATCCTGTTTCTCGCATGCCTTTCTTGTGCTGGTGAAAAACCATGTGCCCACCCAGGTGCATTCTGATCCTCCACCTGTGTTCATACCTATATAATCTCCGGTGCCCAGTGCTACCCAATTTACAAAGAAAAGAAAAAACTAAATAAGCTAAACATTTGAGCTAAATATTTACCTCGAAGTACTAGAAATAAAAAATAATGTCACAAATTGAATCAAAATAAAACTATACAAATCAAACATTATCAATAACAAATAAATAATTAAATAGCTCCAATAGTGACGTATGAAGAAAGGACAGCAGAGAGAACGATAATTAATCAAAGAATAAATAAAGGTCTTTATCAAAAGAATTAAAAAGGTGAATACTGCTCTGCTTCACCTTGTTATCCCCTGCAAGTGAGTGCGTGTTGTGTGAGCGAGTCAGTGTGCAAGAGCCTTGAGTCCACAGTGACTGAAAATATTGGCCCTGCCAAGAAGAAGATGGACTGGTGAGTCAGCTGCACTGTTTGCACAGCGTCGTCCCTCACCAGTATAATATGTCGAGACATTATGGAGGCGGCTTGCTAGAGACACAGGCGGCTGCCCTCTCACATGCAGGCTTCAGCTCTGTCTTACCCCGCTGCAACGCATGTAGTCATCACTGTGAGACACATGCCACCTGGTGGTAACTGTGGAAATTGTTCGACAAGGTGGTTTCAAGAGATACACCAGCGTGTCCCTGTTTGTATGTGCTGGTCAGTTCATCTGTTGCCCCCCAAAAAAAAGCATTAGTTTGCAAATGCTTTCTTTCACTGATTAGACTGGATTATGTCCTGTGTACTGTTTTTGGAGCATTTCACAACTTCCCAATTCTTTTGTTGCCTTTTTGAAATCAGTTGCTGGTAACAGATTCAAAAGAAGCATATGTATGT
>OMLP01028403.1:0-11516 GCA_900302685.1 Spondyliosoma cantharus
GGGATTTTAAATTATATGATTGTATACAATTTTGAACTGTTAGTTTTTCTTGGCGCATATCCCGTGACATGCAACTGTGTGGATGTTTCAGATTAAGATGTTTTACCTTTTTCTATCAGTATATAAAGGTAACAAAGTCCAAAAGTCTTTACAGCTGCAGCACCATTATTGTCGCGTGTCACTGAATATGCTCCAGTTTTGTATTAAAAACAATCTTTGGTGAGCTCAGGCAGGTCAACTGCTCTGTACACAGTCTCCTCCTTTTTGTGACTACGACAAAATCTGATAAATGGATCTGTACAAATGTAGAATGGTTGTCTGTGGAAAAAGCCCCAGGTTTCATAATAAAGCCAATATTCTGTACAATTACTTGGATGTCTTTCTTAACAGGTGGTAACAGTTTGTTATTGAGAGTTTGACTAAAAATGGAAAGCATGAAGTTACACTAAAACTCAGGTAGGGCACGTATATTTGATTATTTACATAATTTGCTTTATTCTTCTTTTACGTTTCAGAAGGAAATATTGTACTTTATTTGACAGATGAAACATTATTTGCAGAATCCCATATGATAATGTATAAATATGGTCAGCAACAACTTCTACAATATGAGTGTTTCCATTTCATAGAGTTTTATTCTTATATTCTGCTGTTTTATTTGACGGATGCAGGTAATAATTTCAGATTCACTTCAGTCACTTTACACATGATATAAAATAAGCATCATAAGAATTCCTAACATATGAAAACCCCACATGAGCCATAAAATGCTGCTTCTATATGTTTATTTTTAATAACAGAATTGTTATAAACTACTTGGATGAAGCAACATGCAATCTGATGAATTGCCAGTCAGTGTTGCATTGTGGGTAATGTAGGCGCCAGGTTATGAAAAGTAGTCTATTCCTCAAGCACTGCACAACTACTACTACATTATAAGAAATACTGTCCAGCATGTTTGGACAGAAAACAAACATTAAACGTCATTACAGAGAACACGCGATGCTAACTTCCGGGTTAGCCTACACAAGTTACAAGGCATTTCATTTCCATGCATTTAATCTAATTCAATATATTTAGCTGATCACTATTAATTTTAAATTCTATGTATAATATCCGCCCCTCTTATTGTACTTAATTTTCAGTATATGATGAATAAACTACATTAAAATATCAACTAACAATAATAATGCTGGTACACGGAACGATGCTCCTGACAGCGCTTCAGTTCCCACCCGGCTTGTAAACATCAGCGCACCCGGAAAGAGGAGCAGCGTGGAGGGAGAGTGAGCCGAGCTGAGCTGAGCAGTGGCTAACAACGTTAGCTTCAGACTTCACTGTAAGCTTCACCTGCGACATGGACAACACGACAGACAGCACGTGGGACAGTTTACCTGTCAGACTCAACGAGAAGATCTTAGAAACGCTCGCGGAGCTGAAATTCACACACACGACACCTGTTCAGGTAACATTCACCCCTCAAACCCAAACCTGCCTCCCAACAACTGCTCAGGCAACACAGCATCTCACCTGTGATCTCTTCTCCACAGGCGGCTTGTATTCCGCTGTTCATGAGCAACAAAGATGTGGCTGCTGAGGCGGTGAGTGTCACATTCAACCAAAGTAACCAAAGTATTTAAATAACGCTGCGATCTAGTATCTCCATTTCAGGATACGTTACACTCCCACTACACTACATTTACTCTACTCTTACTCAAAGGGAAAACATTTAAGTCCTGCTTCCACCACTTAATCCAACCAGTCAACATTCACTTCTGGATAATAAATCATTTCCAGTATTTTAAACACCAGTTTAATGACACTAATATGAAAGTTTTGGGTTGCCAGGTTGTGACAAACCCTCCTCCAGCATGAAACTGTAGCTGTGTTTTTATTAATTCATCACTCCTTCAGTAGACTGTTATAGTGCTGCAACCAACAATATTCAGTATCGATTAATCTAACAGTTGTTTTTATGATCGATAACTATCAGAAAACACAAGTTGAATCAGGGTTGCCACTCACAATTATTTCCCCCCTCTAATAACCTTTAAAGTTTAAAGTAGCAGAAAATGAAATACTCAAGTAAAGTATGTGAAAATTGTAGTCTCGTTGATTTCTAATAATCGGCCCAGAAAAAGGCGCGTTGATCGATCGCTCCAGCTCACTAAATGTCTCATTGCAGGTCACTGGAAGCGGAAAGACGCTCGCTTTTGTCATTCCCATCATTGAACTGCTGCTGAAGAGAGAAGAAAAGCTGAAGAAGATGCAGGTGAGACTCTTCTGTACATTTTTGTAGATGGAACTTCTTCATCCACCGTCACGGTGGAGGGGAGGACCGCGGTTTAGATTTAACTGGTGTCTGCTGCAGGTCGGCGCTCTGGTGATCACTCCCACAAGAGAGCTGGCTCTTCAGATCAGTGAAGTCATGGGGCAGTTCATCCAGAAGTTCCCCCAGTTTACGTAAGTACAAAGGCACTGATGAGGACCTGGATCTTAGTATGTATCATATTACAGTCCACCTGCTGGATTCTTCTGGAGCTTTGTACCACGTCTCAGCAGCTGTTGGCTCAGGCAAAAGTTGAAAGTTCCAGAAAAAGTGAAAGAACAAACCTGTTTTCTGTATTAAAATGCTTCATGTCTTTGTTTTCAGGCAGATTTTACTGATTGGTGGCAGTAACCCGATAGAGGATGTGGAGAAGTTCAAGGATCAAGGGTATGTGACGGACACAAAATGTTTTATCATGAACAATATAATGTCATGTTTGAGAGGAATACGTCCATGTTTTAGTCAGTTCCTTGTGCTTCCAGCTTTTATGCTAAGCTAAGCTAATTTTTACAGACCCCAACACATGACGCTGTAATTACATTGCCACCACGAAAATTGTCATCAAAGACCCGGAACTTAATTTAGATCCAGATCCCTGTGGTGGGAACATACCAAGTTCACACAAAGGTTTCTAGTTCGTGGGGAAAGTTCCTGCTGTGGAAAAGCTGCTTTGGTCGGCATCTTAAATTATTGGACTACCAGAACACCTCGACAGTTCGATGAGAGTAAAGGAACACAGTCAGTCAAGAGTAGGGGTCGACCGATATGGCTTTATTCAGGGTCAATACGATGCTGATTATTAGAAATTGAGGAGACTGAAAACCGTCTACCTCCGGTCTTTAGTTCTTCTGATGTCGACTACTTGTGTGTTTCAGAGCGAACATTGTAATCGCGACTCCAGGCCGTCTGGAGGACATGTTCAGGAGGAAGTCCGATGGTCTGGACTTGGCCTGCTCTGTAAAGAGTCTGGACGTGCTGGTTCTCGATGAGGCCGACAGACTACTCGACATGGGTTTCGAGGCCAGGTGAGAAACAAACTCAGTGTGCAGAGTGACAGAACATAAACAACCCTGATTCTATAAAATGTAAATACAGTCTAATGGTGAATTTGATGGTAGCAACATGTTTCAAACACGTTTGGACAGGAGCAACAAAAGACTGAAAGTTGTGAAATGATCCAAAAACACCTGTTTGGATCATTTCACAGGTGAACAGGTTCACTGGAAACAGCTGATAGTTTCATGATCAGGTAGGAAAGAGTTATCATCGAGAGGCTCCCTCGTTCATCAGCAACGACGGAGCGAGTTTCACCACACGATTGTGTAAAGGATGTTACTACATGTACTCAGGAAACCTCCATCAAACTGTTTTATTTAGTCTGTGTGTCTGTTTGTGTTTCCAGTCTGAACACCATCCTGGGCTACCTGCCCAAACAGAGACGAACAGGCCTGTTTTCAGCCACTCAGACGCAGGAGCTGGAGAAGCTGGTGAGGGCCGGCCTCAGGAACCCAGTCCGCATCACCGTGAAAGAGAAGGGCGTGGCTGCCACCGCCGTCCAGAAAACACCTTCCAGACTCTCCAACTACTACACTGTGAGTGAGCTCAGTCTGAAGCCGGCCTCACATCAACCAGCCTCAAGACAAAATACTGTCATTACAAAATATGTTGTCATTTCAGATCTGCAGGGCAGAACACAAGTTCAACAGCCTGGTGGCGTTTTTGAGGCAACACAAGCATGAGAAGAACCTGGTCTTCTTCAGGTATGTTAAAGGACCAGGTCACCCAAAAATGTTCTACTATCTATTTACAATCATGCTGATGGAAAGTCAGGTGAGGTTTCGTAGTTTGCAAAACATTTTTGGAGCTTCACAGCAAAACGGTGTTACAGCATTCTGCTAAACAACCGACTCAACAACCACAACATTCGGTCAGAAATTCAGATTCTAAAATTTTCAGGGATTTAATCTGTACAGCTTCTGCTCTTCTTATACTGTCGCTTGTGTAATGAAGTTACTACTCGCTGCCGTCTCCTCCTCAGTACGTGTGCCTGTGTGGAGTACTACGGTCGAGCTCTGGAGACTCTGGTGAAGAAGGTCCCGGTCCACTGCATCCACGGCAAGATGAAACATAAACGCAACAAGATCTTTGCAGACTTTCGGGCCCTGAAAAGGTGAGACAGACAGACAGACAGACAGACTGACAGACTGACTGAGTACAGGTGCAGTAAATCTGATTGGCCCTCTGTGACTAATTTAACATTTTTTTATCTCTGTGTTTTGTCACAGTGGGATCTTGGTGTGTACAGATGTCATGGCCAGAGGTATCGACATCCCTGATGTTAACTGGGTGCTGCAGTACGATCCTCCCAGCAGCGCCAGGTAACGTCTCAGAAACAGACGTCACTGGGTCAAATTAGAAAGATGTATTTCTAATAATAACAGTGGCAGTGTCAACAATTTATCTTCAAGAAATATTTTAAATCAGATCCAGATGTATATTTTAACTTTTAAAGAAAACTTAAACGAAATCCTTAAACAGCTGCCGACTGTGGTGTTTGTGTCGATCATTTCCTTGATTAATTAGTTGTTTGGTCTATGAATTGATGAAAAATGTCGGTCAGAGTTTCCTAAAGCCCAACATATCATCCTCAAACATCTTGTTTTCTCCACAACCTAAAGATATTCAGTTTACTGTCATCGACGAGGAAAGAAAAAAGAAAGTATTCACATTTAAGAAGCTGGAATCTGAGATTTTTGACTTTAGATTAATTGATTATTCAAATAGTTTGCAGTTAGTTGCTAACTAACTGGTTAGTTGTTGCAGCTGTGAACAGTTTGGCTCGTTGATGTGATGTACAGATGATACTTGTGAGGAGATACATTCACTTTCTAGCAGATAATGAATTATTAGATTAAGACATTTTGTGTTGTTTATGTCTTCGCTCATTGATGTTCCTTTGTTACGTCTCTCGTTTGTCTCAGTGCGTTCGTACATCGATGTGGACGTACCGCTCGAATCGGCAACCAGGGCAACGCCCTCGTCTTCCTGCTGCCAATGGAGGAGTCCTACGTCAACTTTCTGTCCATCAACCAGAAGGTGAGTTCTTTTTTTTATATTTTGGAAATTTCTCTAAAACCCTTTGTTGAATAATTTTCCCTCGGCTGTCCCTAAAATCAAACCATAACTTCCTATTCCTGCTCGACTTGACCTGAAGTTGCTCCTCGAGCTGCAACAAAGAATCGCCAATAGTTTAATCATTGATTAATCTAAAGTCAAAATTCTGATTCCAGCTTAACTTAATATATTCTAGTTTCTTTCCTCCTGTGTGTCACAAACTGAACGTGACATTTTTCATCATTTTCTGACCTTTTATAGACCGAAAACTAATCAATTGATGGAATAATCTTTCATAAATAACTAAATAATTTCATTTCTTCAGTGCCCGCTCCAGCAGATGCCTCCCGTGAATGATGTTGTGGACGTGCTGCCCAAAGTGCAGGCCATGTCTCTGGCTGACCGCGCCATGTTTGACAGAAGCATGAGGGCCTTCGTCTCGTACGTCCAGGCCTACGCCAAACATGAATGTAGCCTCATCTTCAGAATCAAAGGTAATAAACAATCCGCCACTTTACATTTCAGATTCAGTTCTGTCGTATGCATGAAGTAAAAACTGTGCTTCATTTCTTCCCTTAGATCTGGACTTTGCCACCTTAGCACACGGCTTCGCCCTCCTCCGCCTGCCGAAGATGCCCGAGCTGAGGGGGAAAACGTTTCCTGATTTCACCGAGACGACAGTGGACACGGACACCATCCGCTACAAGGACAAGAACAGGGAGAAGCAGAGGCAGAAGATGCTCGCAGAGCCGAGAGAAGAGACGCCTTTTCCCAGAAAGAACTTCATCAAGAATAAGTCCTGGTCGAAACAGAAGACCAAGAAGGTTCGCAGGAGAAAGATGGCTGCCAAGAGGAAGCACAACGAGGTATTTCCACTCAGTGACCGTGAGATGTGATGATTAAACAAAGAGCGTCAGTGGGCGGGATTTAACCTCAGCTCTGTTTTTATCTTGTGTGTGTCTGCAGGGTTCAGACGTGGATGACGAAGACATGAAGGAGCTTTTAAATGACACTCGCCTCCTCAAGAGACTCAAGAAAGGGCAAATCAGCGAGGAGGACTTTGAGAAACAGATTACGAGCGAGCCGAAGTCGAAACACAAAACAGGACCGTCACACGACGGCTCGGAGGACAACGCATGATCCAACAGCTGTGTTCAAACTGGTCAAAATTCAATTAAATCCAACTCCTTGGACTTGGTTCTGGCGATGTATTTTTATTGAGAATGGTGAGGCACAGTTATAAATAAAGCTTGATGAGTTCATCGCTGACAGCCGACGGGGTGAGGACTCCCAGGTCAGTGAAGAGGAGGGTGATGAGGGAGGGAGGCGTGTAATCAATCATCGGATGCTCCTCTGACAGGTTCTGTACAGTCTTCAGGGTGTCTGCTTTGTACTGTGGAGGCGAGAAGAGGACGTGTAAAGAAATATTTCAAAATAAAGCAGAAATAGTCTCGACATTACATTCTCAGACATCATACGAGGGGTGTAACGATCCACGCTTCAGTGTTTTTTTTTTTTTGTAAAGGCTGGCGTTAAATAAAAAAATGGGGAGAACATATAAGGTTTATTAAATCAACTTCAATGTTTAATAATATGAATATTTAAGTAGATTAACTTTCTAAACATGAGTGATACTAGATTAGGTTGTAGGGATGTAACGATAGACCCAATTTTACAATATCGTGATAAACGCATATCTGACAACGTCATATCACTTGTTTAGTTTGCTTATAAAGTTCATGGATCTAACACGATACATCAGTATGAATGCATTCTACAGTCGCTCCTTGTCAATTTATTACATTTGAACAGCAGAGGGCGCAATCGTACGGCTCAAGAGGAAAAACTGTTACAAATCACGCCGCTTCTGGTGGACCCCATGAATGGACTGAAGACAGACAAATAATTTTTTTCATCCCATTTGATTTGTGTTTAAGTCAATACAGTCTGTCTGTGGTAACTCAAGTAAAATATCATGTAGTTTTGTGTTAAAGTGCTCAGTGAACTACGTTGTCTCACTCAACAAACGTCACCAACACCAACACGGCTCAGAAAAGGTGCTAAAAATAGATCTGGTCCATCAGGTTAACCGTGACTCAACACTGTGGATTGTTTGCGGCTTCGGTCGCAGTTTACCTTGAATTTATCGGGCACGTCCTGCTGGTTGAGCGGATACAGGCGGACGAATTTGAAGCTCTCTGCCACGACGTAGAAGGGCTTGTTGTGAGCTTTAGAGCACACGGCCATCTGGTAAGTGCCGATCTGTAAGCATGAAGGAGAAACAGTGAGATCTCTGTAACACAAGCAACTGATGCTGCTTTCACAAAGAGTTAAAGGAGCAGTATGTAGTTTTGGAGACAAAACGTTAATGAGAAGAGAAAGATTTTCACTGAGTGATTATTATTTTGCCTCAACAACCTAAATTAACAATCTCACTGTTTCCATGACTGAATAAACAAACTGACCTTAAAGGACAACACAATTTATACTGTTTTAATTTGTTTACATGTGGAGAACAGCTGGTTTATTCACTTATGGACCAAATACACATTTTAGATTTTAGGGTGTATTTTCACTTCAAAATCAGGCTCTAACTGAAGTTATCCAGGATCACCACTGTTCATCCAAAGAGATGTTGGACCTTGACATTTCACTGAAAAACTCACCTTATTGATGATCCCTCCGCTCTCAACAACCCCCTCTGCACCAACAATCACCAGGTCTACTTTCTCCAAGACGTACCTGTAAAAAAAAAAAAAAAAAAGATTAAAACACTCTGAATACACTCAACGTATGACACAGGTTTTTCTTTTTAACTTAAATATTTACCCCACAGCTGCATCCAGGACCACTGTTACTGGAACATTGAGTTTCCTCAGGGCCTCTGCCATCTGTCGCCTGAATACAGAAAGTATGAATAAAAAAAGATGAATTGAATGAGTGTGTGTCCCCTCGGAGCAGAACGAGGACACTTCATGGACAGTATTCACTCACCCGGCTGAGTCAGGCTGCGATTCAGTCACATAGACAGAGAAGCGTTTCTTCTCAGCTGCAGCCTTTTCCAGCACCCTCAGGACGACTCTGGAGTACGAGTGAGTCAGGATTTTCTGTCGGAGAGATATTTGGGAACACAAGGGAAAGTCACAGAATCGCCAAACTACTGTAAATATAAAGGGTTTATTGAACGTGTGCCAGCATCTAAGCTTAAAAATCACTGGCCATCTCACAGCTGCGAGTCTTTCTGGAGGATAACAATGACATTCAGTGTCGGGAGTCAAGTTTCAGACCTGCTCAAAGTACGAAATACTGCTATTGTGGGCGACGACTTCAACCCACTTAATGAAAATCAACATGAGCTGAACTCCTCGTTGATCTGTCCAAGGCTTTTGTTACAGCTGATGATAACATCTGGATAAAGAAGTTGTGAGACCTTTGTTTCTAATGGTGTCAAATCGAGTCCTCAAATGTTTGATGAGGTGTCCCTCAAGGATCAATATCAGGCCCACTGCTATTTACTACAGACATTACTTTTGTAGAGTTGTGACAATAAATCAATTATTCAAGTTATGAAAGCAACTATTTCATTGATGGTAAACTTGTAACATTTTACAGTAAACTGTAACCAATAAAAGTTTCTTCTTCAACACCCAGTTCCCAGATTCCCTTAAACTTCAGAAACTTGTTTGTTTGTTTTCCTCATTTATTTATTTTCATCTTTATTATTTCTGATATTGTCATTATCATTTAGGGTATTTGGGATGTATGATTTGTTGTGTTATCATACCAATATAAAATTGGGTTACATGTACTGTACAATGGATGTATGTGATGCAGTTAACCCAATAAAAAAAACACTTAGTCAAAAAAAAAAAAAACTTCAGAAACTTAATGTTTTGAATTGAATGCCGAAAATACAAGAAGGCACGAATGATTAAGAAATTTACTACAACTGTTTGGTAAAGTTTGTTCAGGTGCTCCGAATGCAACAACTCACAAAATTGCACAATTTGTTAAGGGAGTCTGGTGATGGATGACAGTGAACCAAATGAAAATCATGGTAATCCATTCTGCCTGTTGTTGTTATACACTGTGGTCACATGCGGCCCAGACCACCTCTGAATGTGGTCTGATTGATCGGATCTCTTGTGAAATTGATCTTGATCTCAATAATATGTTAATATGTGTTTGTAAAACAAATACTCACAGCGCCGTCTTTGATGAAGGTGTGACAGAGCTTTGCAACCTTGGTCCTGGACATCGAGATCTTCTCTAGAAACAGTTCTCCTCTCTCCTCCATCACCTTCTTACAGCGAGACAGATCCTGACAGACGGAGAGACAGAAGTTATTTCAGGGCAGAGACAAATTAATGCTCGTCATCGAGGAGCCAGGAACTCCTGATCTGATCCGATCCAAGAGGAGAAAATGTATTTCAAACAAGTTGGTATTGACAACCATTGCTGACTGTGACAGACTGGTTGGGAACCACTGCCCTAAACTGGATCCACCTTGAGCGGCTTCAACAGTAAAATCGGGGCGACCGTGGCTCAGGTGGTAGAGTGGGTTGGCCAATGTTCGGAGGGTCGCCGGTTCAATCCCCACCCTTGCGGGGTCATGGGCGTTGTGTCCTTGGGCAAGGACTGCTGTATGTTTGAGGTGGTGGTCGGAGGGCCGTTAGCGCAAAATGGCAGTCACGTTTCTGTCCACCACCGGTATGACTGTGTGTGAATGAATGATGGACCCTGTTAGGCGCTTTGAGTACCTAGGAAAGCGCCATACAAATCCAATCCATTATTAAAATGTACAGTATATATACATCCTGTGTTGTGCCAGCTGTTGTTTTTTTATGCAATATTGAATTGTGGTAATGTATAATGATCTTAAGCCTTTACACATTGTATTACAGTAGTACAGTATTAACAATCTAATCTTACTTTAGATACTTTCAAGGACAGTTTGCTGATAGTATCTCTGTACTTTTTACTTATTTTCAATGCAGGACTTTTACTTGTAATGTCTTTTGAAAGATTTTTACATTGTTGTATTTGTAATTAAGTTAAGTATCTAAATACTTCCTCCATCAGTATCCTAGAAGAAAGTCCAACTGGTCTACAACTAAACTCAACTCTACTTTGGCTCCATCATGTGCTCATAAATAGTCTGACAAGTACCATCAGCTGTTTTCAACCAATTAAAGAAAAGGGAACAGAATCAGAGGAAGAGTTCGAGAAATATCAGGATCAGTCAAATGTGGAGCAGGTTTTAACTGAGGCTTCAATGTAAAAGAGGAAACATTGAAGTTCAGATTCACAGAGCTGCTCCTCGTCCTGGACTGAATCACAGCTCCATCAGCCCTCCCTCTTCTTCCTCCTCTCACACAGCAGCTCCACTCTGTCACTATATTTCCTTGTTCCCTCCCCTTCAGATCTACCGTTTGTGGTCAGGTGTAACTGAGCAAACAGGTTTCATTCACTGCACAAACACACCCTGTTCAGATCAGAGCTCAGACTAGTTTCAGTTATCAGGAAGTGAAGCTCAGACAGTCGTTGTCACTGAGAGGTGAAATGGAGCAGAAAGCAGTTCAGCTGGACCGAGAGACTTTCTCCTGTCCGATCTGTTTGGATCTACTGAAGGATCCGGTGACTACTCCCTGTGGACACAGCTACTGCAAGAACTGTATTAAAGACCACTGGGACACAGAGGATGAGAAGAGGATCTACAGCTGCCCTCAGTGCAGGAAGAGCTTCATACCGAGGCCTGAGCTGCTGAAAAACACCATGTTAGCAGCTTTAGTGGAGGAACTGAAGAAGACTGGACTCCAAGCTGCTCCTGCTGATCACTGCTATGCTGGACCTGAAGATGTGGCCTGTGATTTCTGCACTAGGAGGAAACTGAAAGCCCACAAGTCCTGTCTGGTCTGTCTGGCATCTTACTGTGAGAAACACCTCCAGCCTCATTATGAATCACCTACATTTAAGAAACACAAGCTGGTGGAGCCGTCAGAGAAGCTCCAGGAGAACATCTGCTCTCGTCATGATGAGGTAATCAAGATGTTCTGCCGTACTGATCAGCAGT
>OMLP01028406.1:3679-23851 GCA_900302685.1 Spondyliosoma cantharus
AGAAGGAGTCGGAGGTAAATCGGAGATGTGTTTGTGTACAGTCGGCTGCCACAGCTCATGGTGTAGCAGCGCACTGGAGGTGTGTGTGTGTGTGTGTGTGTGTGTGTGTGTTCGTGTGTGAGTGTGTGTGTGTGTGTGTGTGTGTGTGTTTGTGTGTGTGTGTGTGTGTGTGTGTGTGTGCGTGTGTCTATTGTGTGTGTGTGTGTGTGTTCGTGTGTCCTCACTCAGACCTTTGTCCTTCTGGGTCCATTTTGCCTGGAGCAACACTCCTATCTTAACACTGATAGAGACTATCAGCAGTGTGTGTGCGTGTGTGCGTGTGTGTGTGTGTGTGTGTGTGTGTCAGTTGTGCAGCCATCTTGAACTTGAGGTCTTCGCTCAGCACTGTTTAAAACTCATTACTACTCTAATTAAAAAAGAAGATTTGAAAGTTCCCCTGAGATGACTGACGGAGTGATTTTTGATTTGATGCTGAAGTGTGTTTTGCAGCTAGCGGTCCTGTTAGCTGACTCTGCTTGGGGGTCTCAGTAAACACGTCAGACTGGGCTCAGAAACAGCCTTCGAGACAGATGGAGTAGTTTGATAAAAGGAAATAACTACAGAGTGAAGGTTTTCTTGCAGAGGACTAAATCAGCTACTAAAAAATAAATAAATAAATCCTTATCCACTGGTCAAATATCCCACTTAAACCCACTGAGATCAGGCTTTTGTGGGCAATGTGTAAACTCTGCATGTACACCTGGGTCAGTTGACTCTGCAATAGACCCGTCACTTCGGCTTGGCTTTGATCGTAAACGTAAAACCGGGGTGAACACGTTAAATTCTGACGTATTTCCTGCTGCGTGAAGTGATGACATGTTATCAACATCCGGTGGTGGCGTGTAAATAAAGATACTGTCGTAAAATGTAGTATGCTGCCTACTGCTTGCTGGTGTTTAACTGGCATTGTTTCCTGTTTCCACCACTTTCGTGAAGTCAGTAAAGTAAAATGTAATGCTTCAGATAAAAATCACAGATTTCACTGCCTGTGGGAAGTGGGAACGGGTTCAATAAGAAAGGCGGCATAAGACTGTTTGCTTCACAGGTAACCAAGCTAATTAGCAAACAGCAGCTGCAGTTGTAAACAGTTAGATGTTATCATCACGTAAGCCGGGAGTCCATCAGTAAGCTACAATAATGACAGAGCAGCTGGACGGAACACCAGAAATTATATTCTACATAAAATATGATCCAGTTTGACCTAAATCAGTGAATAAAGTTATAAAGTTGTGTTTTTATAGAAGTTTAAGTTAGTTAAAAGTTGTGTGGCACGGCCTCCAGAAACACATAAAAACTTGAGAAAGTGTTTCATTGGACAGAAAATGAGTAGGCGGAGTCAAAGCAGGATGAGTCATCAACATCAGGAATACCTACAAGAAGACAAAACCTGCTTTCATTTGATGGAATGTAAAATTTTGCATAATTTAGTCGAATGGAAACATAATAGTAAATAAAGCGGTCCGAGGATTGAGCCTTGGGGAACTCCATATCATGTTTGTTTCTTTGGATGTTACCGTCTTAGGTTTTAACTCAGTTGATTTCCTGTTTCACTTCCTGTCTTTGTCTGTTTTCTCACACTTTTTCTGTGTACGTTCATTAGCCTTGTGTGTTTAAGTCGGGCTTTACCTTCACTCATCGTTGGTTCGTCTGTTTTCACCCTCTTGTTCTCCTCATGTATCCTTCTCCCACTTAGTTCTCCGTGGCTCCTGGTTTGTCTTCAGTTTTGCATTTCTTTCTTTACCTTTGCCTGCTTTTTTGTTGTTGTTTGCATTCCAGATTTTTGATTGTTGGACTTTGGATAATCAGCCCATCGCTAAAGTTTGCGTTTGTGTTGTCCGACCCTCCTCAGTCTGCATCTGGGTCCTTTTAGATGAACTGTAAAATCCTTTTCTTGTCCTCCTCACTTTTTATGTTGTAGCTCACCAAATGTTACCAAAAACAGAGACGAGAGGAGATGTTGAAGTGTTGAATAATCTCATCTGAGTCACAGTCAAGTATTATGAAGGACTAAAGTCATAATGCAGCCGTCCAGCTATCAAAATTTGACCATTGTCAAAGTCACTCAGATTCTTCCTTTATCCTGCTTTCAACACATCAATTCCAGGAACTAACTGCTCACGTCTAATAAAACCCACCCAAGTGCCATAACGAGATGATCAATGCTATCAACTTTACCTGTCAGTGGCTTTAATGGCTGTGGTTGATATACATTTAACTTTATGGATCCTGAGGGAGATTTTGGTCGACATGAAAGGACAGAAATGCAAACCAACAGTTCAGCTGAAGTGTAGGATGAAAAATTAAGAGTTTCCCACAAGAGAAGTCAACAGCACAGCTTCACTTTTATAGCTCTGCAGAGATAGTAGACACTCCCAACTCTGTTTGATTCACCATTGATAAGCTGCAATACTTGGTATAAACAAGAATAATGGCAGCGAGCCCATAGTCATAAAACAAAAGTAGAAAACCAGGACGTAAAGAAAGAGAGGCCGACTCAGGTCTGTGTGTCAGAGTTCACTCTTCAGGCCAAGTCAGTTATATTTATATAATTCAAAGTAGCATCATATAGTCTCACTTGTGACCGTCGTGCCGCCTGCACTGTCAGTTCTGTAATCACACTACAGACACTAAACATTAGCTGCCTCCAGGCATGAACACGTAGGACAAACACTGGATCATAGTTACAGTGAGCAGAAGCTGATGTTCAGGTATACGTATCATTTATGATGTCAGTGGAACTCAAACATAACAAAATGATGGCTAAATGTTGATGGTTGTAAAGCTAATAAGCTTGCTAACAGCTCATATGTTAGCTAGCTCAATAACTCTTGATGTCAAACAAAACAACAAAATATCAGGAGGGAGTAAATGACCTGGTACAGAAAAAAATATAGAGTAACAAAGTTAGAAATTGAGACTAAATGGTGCTAGCATGTAGCTGTGCTACCAGAAAGGCTGTAGAGTTTAACTTAAAGTTTCACCACACGATTCTTCATCTGTTGTCCAATCAATGCACATTCAAGCAATGTAACAAATGTAACATTTCTGCTTTACAATGTCTAAAAGTGCCTCGATCTTTCATATTTTTTTTATTGAGCGGCGTACTTCTTATCCCAAACCAGAGAAATCTGTATTTTTGTTCACAATAACGTTAATGTTGGGTTTCCTTTCAAACGAGGAAGGAAGTCGGAGAAGGAGACTCAACATAAAACTTTAAAACATTTCCACATCCTTTCTGCCAGAGTCACGTCAGATAGATTTTCATCAGTGTTGGTGGTTTAACAATGAAGACAACAACTCCCATGATCCCACAGTACCAACGTCTTTTGTTTTGTTTTGTTTTGTTTTGTTTTGTGCATAGCAATACAAAGCAATCTGAACTTTAGGGTCCTTGTAGCTGCATATGTTTCTCAGTGTAAACATCACTAAAGCCCGGCTATATTAATGATTTGGTTCAGTCCAACTTGAGAGACTTAAGTCCAACAATCCCATCTCAAGTTTACAGGTGTATAAAGATTTAAAACTACCAACTAAAGTGAAAGCTATACGTAGAATATTCATTTACAGATGATTACATGAAACAAACATTATGGCTCCACGTTGTGAGTAGCAACGGCCGTGCTCGCGTCTCATTTTTGGGTAAACAGAGTGTAATGAGAACCGAGCTCCTCGGCCTCTTCACCACCATAAAGTTTATTGAGGGGTGGATGCAGTAAAAATGGTTTCACCACAGAGACGCAGATATGTTTGTTGAGGAGGCGTGATGGGCGCTGATAGCAGCAATGGACGACAGCAGGAGGATTCACCAGCAGACGTGGAAATACAGACACGAGGTCGTACAAGTCATGTTTTAGAAAGGTTTTTATTATTTAAGAAGAGTCGAGAAAAACTGATCTCAACTCTGAAATGGTTTATTCAATGTCTGAGAAAAGTTTAAGATGATTTAAAACCAAAAAGAAGTAAAAACACGTCATCTTTTGCAAGTATCTGTACAGTAATCTGACTATATAGAGTGATGAAGTAATGAGTCCTAAAACTGGAAATCAGTTTTTTTTAATTTAATTAGATTTTTTTAGTTATATGTCTGTAATAAGGCTGAAGATATTTACATGTTTTGTTCTACAACATGAAATCCATCATTAAATGCCCCACAGTTTGATTATAAAGCTCTTCATGTGTTAAAAGCAGAGGTTGCTAACAAGTGTCTAAATGAGACTACAGAGAGTTTATAGCTTAACATTAGCTTTTTACTGCAAGAGATTTAATTACACACAAGTGGTGTTCAATCTGTGAAGATTATCTCGATGAACAGAACCTGGAAGGCTCAGAAAGTTTAATCCTACAGGTTTTTTGTCGAGGGAACCAGGGAGATCATCCCTGCAGCTCTATTGTCAAATATAATTTGAAGAAAAATGAGTCTGTGTTTTACACTTGTGCAGCAGTAAAACAGGACGCATTTTATACTAAGGTTACTCTTTTATTAAGCTAACGTAACTCTTTTTTGAATGCGAGGGTTGCATTTTTAAGCTAACAGTACTTACGGAAGTAAGAAGTCATGTTACTTTCTGAACTAAATCTTATCTGGTCTTGACAGGGTCTCTAAATGTAAAAAGCAGTCAGACATCATGAATATTATCCTATCGCTTAAACTTTACTCTTTTTTATGCTGTTACTCTTGTTAATGCTAATGTTGCTCTTTTTTTAAGGTAACGTTACACTTTTTTAATGCTAACTTTACTTTTTTAAGCTAATACTGCTAATGTTAATAGTATTAAAATAGATCTTATCTGGTCTTGAGAGGGGTCTCTAGATTTAACCAGCAGTCAAACATCTGGAATTATATGCTAACGCTAATCTCTTTAATGCTAACTTCACTCTTCTTCCTACACTGACATGCCAGTATCTTTGTGTTTCTCTCCTGCTTCACTCTCAGGAAATATATTTTTATTCAAGCAAAGCATGACATAAAAAGAGTGAAATGTCTTTTGACACTTCTCAACTGTAACTGAGTGTAAGGCTGTTCGGTAATAAATGTAAACTGAAAGAGTGTTTTTATGACTGAAGGCTGGTGGCTGCTCTCTTTGTGAGCTGTGACCGTGTTAATGAGGAACAACATCCTCGGCTGTTATCGTGGAGGTCAAATGTTCACCTGGCAGCCAGTCAGAGGCCAGTGAAGAGCGGGATGTCGTCGACGTCGGTGCAAACCTGGAGACAACGGATCAGCCTATTACTGTTGAGCTTACGTAACCAGTGAGGTCAAAATGTAACTTTCTTTCACATAACATGTAACAATATCTAATGACTATGAGAATATTAGAAATTCTTACTCTGTCACACTTTTTCATGGAATTGACAGTTATGGGTCATTGGAAAATGTAAGTAATCAATCAGAAGATTATCTGTTTCCTTTATCAGTCTGTCCTTCACACACACACACACACACACACGGTCAAACAGTCAGTGTGTGTATGACAACTCAGCGTGACGATTTGACGGGGCGGCGGCGGCCATTTCAGGGCACATTTCCTCTCTCCAAAACAAAATGGTTGACAGCCCCACAGCGACGACCTTGAACAAATCCTTCGCTCCTCATGCTGCTCGTTCAAAACACAAAATGAAATCCAAGTAATCGTATTCATGATCCGCCTGAACATTTTAACGTGTTGTCGCCGTCACACGACATTAAACGCCCCCATTGCATTAAAATTTGTCGCCAACCAAAGATGTTTACTACATCTTCTCAATCAACAGAGACAATAATTGGAGCAAATAAAAGTAAAAGACAACAAAGTGAGCAAATAACTCTCACCTCTTGCCGGCGTCCATAAACGCTCAGGGAATCGTCTCCAGCAGCAGCTCATCCAGACTTATACAGCCGCCTGTTTATGGGCCATTTTACCATAAACTTTCATTTACAATATACTTACTGCCCCTAATACGCCCCTGTATTGGCCACATTGATTGTGGATAAACAGTGGAGTTGTAAAGGCGCAGTGCTGGAACGGTAGTCCGCTGTAAAGGGCAGATAATACTGAAGACATGACGGGGACTACTGGTATTCCCCCGAACCAGCTCCCTAAAATGCAGCATTTTCTTAATGAGGTTTGGTCTGTGTGGCTGAATCTACGCGTTACTCTGCCTTCATAGTTAGTCAGAGGTGGTGAATAAATACTGAAAAATACACGACAGGATAAAAAACTAATAAAATAGTAAAATGAATTTAAAGAATAATCTAGAAAGTAACAAATGGAATTACATACAATTGTTTGGTTACAAAAATTGGACACACAAATACAACAGTGCAGGAGGTGAAAAATAGGAAAAAACACAAAATTATGATATAAAAAAAAATTGCAGATAATTTTAATTAGATGTATTCTAATAATAAAAGAAATAGTGAAATATATTAAATGTCCCTTAGGAGAAATAATGGATATATAATTAAAATGCAGCAGATTCTTAATGAGGTTTGGTGTGTATCAGGAATATACACAGGAATTCTTAAAATTATGACACCAAAATGAAAGTACAATATATATGGAAAAACACTTTATACTCATTAATGTCTCTTCTCATTGTATTTCTATATTTTTTTAATACTTTCCACTCAAGAGTGCATTAAACTTTCTATAATTACCCTAAATAGAATTTTTTTTAAAAACATGACAAGACTTTTCCTGAAAAAGTTTAGATTTTCAATTTGAACAGACAGAAATGTAAATATTAAACATTACATATTTCCGCTCTGCGTTTCTGTTCACATAAAAGGTGTCTGGGTTGTTTTACAGCAGCAGTGTATTCAGGTGAAACGAGGAGTTTTATGAACAGACTGATTACCGTCTATCAGTCAGACAGATTGTTGTCTCAATTACAGCTCATCATATAGTAAACTACTGCAGCCCCATTAACCTACATCACACACACACACACACACACACACGACCGTTATCAACTGAACAATTTCAATTAAGCGAAGTTTATATTATTGCAGTAACATGATTCACTGATATTTATTATTATTTTACGGCCTGTAATGTGCAGCTACCTCGTCGGGAGGCAGCGAGTCAACACTGGTGTCGTTTTATTGCAAGATCACACAATTCTGAAGTCTCACAATATATATAAAACAATAAAGTAGTCCAAGCAAACTGCTGTGATCCTCGTGCTTCGAACTTTTGACCAAAAAAAATGGGACACACTTCTGACAAAGATTACAATCTAATAAATCACATTAAAGACAAATATGTTAGTGAATTCTGTTCTCATATCATCCTAAAGTCAGCAGCATTTACAGCAACAACAGAGTTTAAAATCATAACATTTCTCGTCAAGTTTCCTTCTAAAAGGTCAGTTTTAACAAACGAAAAACAAAATTATATTTCAGTTTGTGTCGCTGAGACTTCGGGCTGATGATATTTCCCACAGTGCAGTTCAGTTGCTTTATTTGTTCAATGTTCAGCTGCTGTGGGAACGAGGAAGGAATAAGGTCCTGTCAGAGGACGATGTTCTCAGAAGTCATAAATACTGAACGTATGTAAAGTGGTGAATGAATAACACGACCGACGAGACTCAGCGGTGACAGAGACAGAACAAAAAACAAGGGAACTCAATTACAAATCTTTGAAGGGCATTTTAGACTTAAAATGTTCAATGTTCAAATAAAATAAGTGGTAAAAATTCTGCATTTAGAAGCAAATATGAGATTTATATAAATTTGCGTCGCCCTCAGCTGCTTTTGTTGTTGTTATTAGACATTTACACCATTGTGATTGTAACAAAGTTCATCAAAAAATTGCTTTGTGAGCACAAAACAATCTATAACACTGCAACAGTCCTCGTAGCGTAATGACAGAATAGATTGTTTGCCAATGACTCATAAAATATATGACGGCACCAGCAGCACACAATGAATCGGATCTTTATCATTGTGTTGTTAGCGCTGTGAAAAGTTGGAGAAAGAACATGGTTTGGTTTAAAGTATGCACATTAATTATATTATATACATGACATTTTGTTTCATTGTACACTGTGCAATGACAATAAAAGGATTCTGATTCTGATTAAGTAGGTTATGTAAGACTTTGTTGCTCGTCATACATCACCTGACTTCCTCCTTTGCTCCTTTTGTAATTTCTTCAGCCACTAGAGCTGTAACAATAAACACAAGTTTACATAAGACGACTTTCACAGTTGTGGTCGCTTCTGAAGATATTGTTTCCATTTTTTCTTATCTGTATTCTCGGCTGTCCAGTCGTCTCCGTCCTGTTGTCATTACAGACATGAATCAACCACAGACGCTTCACTCGTGGACTCTTGTTTAGTCCTCATCGGAAAGTTTGTTAAAGGTTTCTAAACAACAAAATTAGACTGTGAATATCAAAATAAGAGCTTTCAGTATTCTTGACTCTTTGTGGTGGTTGCTAAGGGCTTCTGGGTGGTTCCTATGGTGTTGCTGGTGGACAGACTGACATCATGCGAACAACGACAACGACTTCTGGGTCGACAACCGCCCGTTGATTTGTCAAACCAGGAAACTTGTTTGTGTCTGAATCCACTTAAACTGCAGAGATTTTACCTCTGTGATCAGATGTTTCCTGCAGAAATGCACCCTGGGAGTCGTAGTGAACTTCTCTCTTACTGTTTTCATGTCTGCAGGCTGGTTGTATGCACTTTTTAACAACCATATCATATATCTTAAAACACAGGTGTTCATGTTTTGCACCTCGATACGTTTCACAATATTCAGTAAGAGTTGCTCTGTTAGATGGAACATAATTCATTACATATTTGAAGTGACTCTGAATACCTTCTGACCTGCTTTTATCTGCAGTTTATAAGAGCTGGTTTATTGCAGGTGTGTGTGTGTGTGTGTGTGTGTGTGTGTGAGAGTCCTGCCCGCCTTACCTTTTCCCCTCATTAACCTTCGTCCTGGTGATAGTGTCGGGGGTTTCGACATCACACAGAACCCTGATTCCTCTCCAAGTTCATGTTTGGTAACAGCAGAAGAAACACAGATAGGCCTCTTCTTCTTCTTCTTCTTCTTCTTCTTTGTCCACCTGTAGAACCACAACACATAGAGCTGCACATCTTTCATCCTATTATTTTATTTGCTAGCTTTATTTTAAAGTAACTGTAACAACTGTAATATTTTTAGTAACATATATGTAATAATTTGTTATTTCCTTTTGTTTGACTTTATTCTTGCTCTTCTGTGTGTTTCAGCTCTATGCCTCCTCCTCTCTGGCCTGAAGGTTGTTAAACACAGTCAATCGTTAACCAATGAAAAATGTAAAAGGAAGTCAGCATCACGCCATCATCTCTATCATACTTTTATGGGATGCTTGTGTCCTCGTTATGACCCCAATCAGCTTACAGATTTATATCTGAGAGCTGCAAACACAGAAGCTGAAAATCTGTTTGAAATGCAGAAATGAAGAGGTCTGCTTGTTGTTCCGCCTTAAGTTCCCTCCGACGTGTTTATGTGTGTCGGTGTGCTGATTACAAGAGTTTTTATGACAATATTGAATCTTACATCATCACAGACGTAAAGATATGAGCAGACAGAAAACTACAAATGGTTATAATTCTTATTAAAATAGATTTGTGGTCATTTTCTTAGCGAAGTCTGCCAAGTGGTCCACAGACAGTATACTTGATTGATTGTAGTCTTGGACTTCCCAGAGACGTGGCTGTTAAGTCTGCAAGTGCAAAGAAGACATTTTGATTCATCCTGTGAGATTTGTTAACAAACTTTTAGAAAACAACATAAAAATGATGACTGTCTGTGGACACACAAGCTTCTATAAGGCTGCGACTAACATGTCATTATTGATAAATCTTAAGATTATTATAAACCTAAAAACAACCTAAAAAAGCAATCCAAGCTATTGCTATTGATGTGTATTTTGTCTTCAAAATATGAGTGGAAGGAGGCGAGAGCGAGAAGAATTATACTTAATTACTTGTGAAAAGGTAAATAAGATTAACTCATTAACAAAAAGATGCACAAGGCTGAACATCTTCACTGGATTATTGTCAAGATATCAGCATGTAATTTTTTAATAGCATTTTTATTGTGAATATCATAACACCCCTAATTAATATTTTTGCATCAAGGACCAAAAAAACAACCTTTGGCTGAAGGATCTGAAAGTGGAGTAGAGGAGGGGTTCTTTATCAGGACGGACTGACAGGAAATAGATGTTGTGTGTACAGAAGAGACCAACTTACCAAAATTACAATCTGGACAATGAATTGTCTTATTTATAAAAGACGAAAAAAATAAGGTGAAAAAAGTAGTTTTTGAATGCTGAATTTACAAGAAAGCTCAAATGATGTAAAATGTGTTGTAACTGTTTCACAAAGTTGTTGTTGAGTTTCTCTTCACGCAACAAGTCTTAAAATAAGGCGATAAGGGAGTCTGGTGATATTGTGGTTACTAGTTAATGATTTGTTACTGCTGTTAAATTGTGCTTCGTCTTACTAAGAGTTGTTTCTAACCTTTTGTAACACCTGTCTACGTTCCTTATAAAGTGCTGATGTAAGAGTTAAACATTCCGCATCTTTTGTCTGCTTGGTTTTATATGTTTGTTTTTCTTCTTCCTCTCTCTTGTTCTTGTCTTCCTCCTCTGTCTCTTTCTCAGACTGTCCTGGTGTCAAAATTCACAGGTGCAGTCTGGGTAAACAATTGCGGGAAGCAGAGCCAGGAAGAGACGGGCCGGCTGCCCCTGTCGTTAGCATGAAAATTAGCATTTGTAGCTCGGAGGCTCTCGGAGGCTCTCGGAGGTGTGAGTCCTCCTCGGTCGTCTCGGGGTCGTGACCTTTGACCCGTGGCGAGCGCAGGAGTGGAGTAAGACAGAGGTTAATAGGGCTGTTAAAATGTCACCGATCTGCATGTGTGAGAGGTCAAATTATTAGATTATTACAAGGCAAACAGTGACACACACACACACACACACACACAGAATATAGTTATATTACAAAGCTCTGGAGTCTGACAGACTGAAACACAGCAGGCAGCGGCTGCTTTGATGTGTATGAGTGTGTGTGTGTGTGTGTGTGTGTGCGTGCGCGCGCGCGCGCGTGTGGGCTAATCATATATAGAAAACATACATTAGTCGAGTGATTTGCGACACAGTGCAGGGATGGGCAGCTTTAATGTGACCGTGTGTTCCTGACATGTTTCATCAGATCACTGATTCTGGCTCAGTTAAACTGTCCACTCATCAAAACATGTTTGATTAATTGAATTTTACCGATAAGAGGCTGGCAGATCAATCAGAAATGCTTTACTTTGATGAACAACTTTTAAATAACTGTTTTTGTCATTTTTTTAAGCAAAAATGGCAACAAAAGTAGAGAAAGGGGAGAAACTCCCCAGACTCCCTTAAAAAATATATTTTTGTGAGTTGTTGAGTTTAGAGAAACTTTAAACTTTGTGAAATAAATTCAAAATCATTGGTGCCTTCTTGACAAGGATTATTTTTCTTGTTTCCATGTCATTTACACTCAATTTATGAAAGAAGACAACATTTTAGCGACAAAATATCTGTGGAGAAAGTCCCCAGACTCCCTTTAAAAATCGTTCAATTTAGTGAGTTATTGAGTTAACAGAAAGTTTAGAAACTATGTGAAATTATTTCTATGAGAGTTTCTTCATTGTTTGAGCCTTCTTGTAAATTCTTCATTAAAGTCAAAACATGAAGTTGTGTATTTCCTTGAAAGCATCATTTTGTACTGCTTCTGCTTCTGTGTCTAACATTGAGCAGTTAGACATTTACATTAAATTTATGAAAGAAGGTAACATTTTATTGTATGTAAACATAAGAAACAGTAAAACATAAGAAAAAAAAAACAGTAACTGATAGAGGTAGTGATCCAGTGATGTCACTAAGTGGTTATGATGCATTGTGGGTAATGTTGGCTCCAGGTTTCAAAAAGGAAGAAGAATGTATGGAATAAAAAGGTGATTTCAGATTCATTTGTTTTTAAACTGTCCATAATGAGTCCAACAGTGTTATAGGAGAGTAATTATAGACCAATAACTGTTCCTACATTACCCACAATGCAACTGAGCCACTGACTGACATCACTAGAGGTAATTTATAATTTATCAGATTAATGCAGCTTCATATTTTTGTATACATATGCAGCAGCACTCATAGACCTGTAAACACTTTCATGTGGAAAACTTGGAATACTAGTTACTTTTCATCACTGAGGGTGTCGCAGACAAACACGCAGAGTTTTGTTAGTCAGTCATTTATCATTATTTATCATCTGGCCTTCGCCCATCGAGTAACTGGGATAGGCTCCAGTAATCCCCCTGAACAAGGGGGCAATATCACCGCAACCCCGTGAGGGAAAAGCGGAATAGAAAACGGAACAGAACGGATTCGTTTATCATGATGTGGAATCTGGTTTTGTCAAACTACCAAAAGTGTTACTATAAGTTGATTCTTCACTTCGAGAGCCAATCAAACCATCTATAAAAACTCATTTGTGAGAATCATCTGGGTCATTTCCTGAGCCGTCGATGAAACACTCTCCTCGTTTACGACCTCGACAGATGAACAGATCTGGAGGAGGCTAACAGGCTGTAAAGGTTAATCATTTTAAACACCTACACACACACACACACACACACACACGTAGCAGCGGCGTACAGTTGGCGAGGTGTCGTGGTTCTCATGACTTTATGGCGTCGATGTGTTTGAATGTGACCATAAACTGAGCAGGTAAACACAAGGGCGCCATCAGTGATGAGCTGATGAACAAAAAGAAACTTTAAAAGATGTTTGGCGACGAGCTCAGCGGTGGGAAACACGACACACTGTCTCTTCTTACTGTCGCCATGACGACGGCTCGACCTCCAACCACAGTCATCTTCACTTCCTGTATCAGGAAACGTTACAGCAACGAAGAGGAAGTACTCAGATACTTTACTGAAGTTAAAATGTTAACACCGCATCGTAAAAATACCTTTCTGTCATCATGAATAATTATATTATATAAGAAGATGTCAATAATAATTTGTAAATGTTTAGTAAATGCTTTCTACTGTTCCATGTTTTTCCAGGAAGTTCCTGATGACAAACAGGAAAAAAACAGAAAGGCAAACTCATCCACTGCCGATGTGACAACGTAGGTATACACATTTCATGTGTTGTCTTATAGAGGTGCAGTATACATACACATCTTTCTGAAGTAATTGGAGGGTGTTCTGGGAGCTAATATCAGAATAAATGTGCGTGGTGGTTAAAGGCAAAATACATTTTTGATCACGTTTGAATTATGTCATGATTTAAACATATAATGTTTTTACTACATCGTCTCACTAAGCACACGTCACCAACACCAACATGGCATGGCCGCTGACTGCTCATATTTACAACAGCAGTTCTGTGAGAGGAGAGCTGGTTCTGGTTCTGTTCTGTGAGCTGCTGATATACAGTTGCAGCTCTACAATGTTTAAGTTAGGAGACTCACTAACGACACTGTCGGCTGTGACGTCTTTATAATGATGAGTTTTAACATTAAATTCAAAACAAAGAACTGTTTCACATCAAACTGCAGTGAATTAAAGGTTGAAAACAGTACTCTCATCTTGCTCGTGGGCTCTGTGCTGCCGGGATTCAGACCGTCAACCCTCCAGCAGTGTCCTCCCTCCTGCCGGGTGTCTGGGCCCCTCTGCTGATCTCCTGAAGAGGAGAATTATCTGCGTCTTTATGGATTTATGGGAGATTTATTGTTTTACACTGATGAGTATTTAGTTTAGTCTGCTGCTGTAAAATCACATAAAAGCCACAATAATTCTCATCTCACACACACACACACACGAGGAGTATTTGTGTTTTCAAGTGTTTGATAGATGTTATATTGACGTTATATTGATGCTAAATTATGTGAGTGGCTCCCGGTTTCACACTTTCTGTGGATTTATATTGTTATATTTGTTTGCTTGTTTTATGAAATAAAAATGATTTCTTTCATTCTTTATTACATTTTGAGCTTAAAATAAAATGTTAGATTTACATGTTAAAACCTTGTTACCTTTAATAAAGTGTTGGGTTGTTTTGTTTGTTTAACATGATAATAGCTTGTTTTCTTGCAATAAAAGGGGTTAAAACATTTTACAATTTAGTTTTATGTTTATATTTTATTTATTTTATTTACAAATCAAAGTAAAACAGCTATTTTTTCAAGCTAATCTTAACATTAACACTTAACATTTTCTCTCCAACTCTGACACACACTCTTGAATTTAAGTTTTAATATTAATACAGAAAAAAACGTAATGTTTTCGTTACAAAGTTTTTTTTGTTCTACTTTTTATTTATCCAACTTTTTTATTATCAAATCAAAAAAAAACAATTTTAAATCAGTCAGATTTATTCCTCATGAAGCTCAAAATGTAAATAGATATTCAACGGGAAGTGAAACACACTGAAACAGTTGCATCATCCTACATAAGAAAATGCGCCATATAAGATGTTTCAGTATGTGGCAGCTGTGAAGTGAAAGTCAGTGTTTGGACTTTTCCAGATAGATATTTCAAGATTTCTGTTTTAAATTATATCAGTAGATCTAATGAATGTTGTGATTTTTATAATATTATAACACTGAAATCTTTCAACTATTCAACAACATTTTAAAAACAAAGTAAAGAAAAGCATTTAAACAAATTAACTCAATATGAAGAAATAAAATAATACTCTGAGACTTTTCTTTTTAGCGACCAAAAATCAGTCACTGATGGAACATGGTATTAAAACACATTCATGATTTTATAAAAGTAGTGTGATATTAAGATATAATTATATAATATAAAAATAATAAATACATAAAATGTCATTTATTCACTCATAAATTGAAATTTGACTAGCAAAGAAAAGAATGTGTCATGTTGACCCTCCTGTTCTCTGTTTCTCTTAATTAATCTTCTCTTAAATCAAACATATTTGTTCGTTTTATTGCTTTTACTTTGTAAACCCTGATTACTGTCTTATTGTTTTTATTCTGTGTCATTTGGGCTGCTTGCTTGCAATTATTGTGTTTATCATCTGTTCTATCTATCATGTTATTGTTGTTGTTTGTATTGTATATGTAAAGCACTTCTTGAATTGCCTTGTGTTCAAAAGGTGGTACACAAATAAATGTACCCTGTCTTTGCATAATAATAAACAGAATGTGAAGTGTTTTTAAGTATTCATAAACACATAACTTTTCTACACTCAATTTTACAGGTCTGCAAATGTTATAATAAGTAACCTACCATGTCATTTATTTTAAACTTCTTTGAAATTACCTTTAAATTTACCACATTGTATTAAAATGTACCCCAACATGATTTAATAATTATATTCTAGTATTTTCTAAGAAACAGCTCAGAACTAGCTGAGAATTTATGTTATGCATTTACAGGAAACTTCCAAACAATTTCTGTTTTCAGCCGTTTTCATGTTTCAAACAATTTTCCTAAAGGTCGATTTTATTTTTTTAATTATAGTTATCCATTTTAAAATGCTAATTAACAACAAATATATCTTCATAATCAAGAAGCAAGTGAAACTGGATAAAATGTAAAAGATTTAAAAAATACTTTAATTTACTGACCTGCAGAAGTCGGACAGGAACTAGTTTACGTTTCATGTACATGTTTTAATGAAATGATCAGCAATTTATTAACCCATTTTTTGGGAAAATAATGTAATAATATAATTATCAAATCACATTGAGGTGATTGTTTGGGTAATTTGAGGGTAATCTCAATGAAATTTGAATTATGTTACTTACCACCTACTTACCATGAAGTTTGGAGACGTGTAAAATAATTAGTTTCCTTTATGACTTGGACATAAACAACCTGAACACACTGAGTGTGGATGTGTTGATATTCACCAAGAATGTAAACACAACATCCTGTTTAAAATAATTATTTTACTTTCGAACCATAAAATTCCAGCAACTCAGATTGTGATCTGTGCCTGTGTGGAAACACAGAGGACGTAGATCGAACAGGTCAACTTTCTTTTCCTTTATTCAACAGATGAAACAAACGTCCATCTTCAACAACAGGGACCATGAAGGCAGCGTGAAACAGTGAAACCTGACGGATGTAGTGTTGACGACGAGGTACACCTGTGAGGTTTCAACACGGTCGAAACAGAGCAAAAGAAGAACAACCCAAAAGTAATCAGATTACTTGAAAGAAAAAAAAAAAAAAAAATAGCTTAAAAACAATATATCATAAAATAATTTTATCATGTCATGGCTTCGATTTTCTTCTTCTTTCTTTTCTTCTTGTAAAGAAATTAGGTTAAAAAAGCAACGAGAGGAAGCAGAGCACAGATGAAGGGCAGAGAAGCAGAAGAAAAAATCATTTCCAAAGAAGAGATAAGGACGATTGTGTGTGTGTGTGTGTGTTTGTGTGTGCGTGTGTGAACTGGGTGTCCATCTTGTTTCTGTTTCCCTCTGTCACCTGTCTTCAGGTGAACCATTAACCAGCTAACAGTCATAAAACTCCACTTTATGGAAAGTTTGATGATGGTGGCGGGTCGTAAACACTGAAGCCTTTTATTGCCCCGCTAGCTGACGCTGCTCACCTTGACACAGTCTGCATGCGAGAAAAAAAGAAAAGAAAAAAAAATGCCAACTGGGGTTGAGTTTAACCCCGAAACCTTCAAACACAAACTTAGATGTAGCCAGCTTTAACAATCTGTCAGGACAGGTTGATTTAAAGCACGTACCTTAAAAAACGCTTTTTATTGCGGGAGATAATCAAAAGTGGAACGCAAGTCAAGAGAATAATTACCTCACATAAATGTAGGCCTTTGTTTGTTTACAGCATGTGTTAGCTTGTATAGCTTCATTGGCTAGCTGGTAAATTTGCTGCTTTCTTTTCTATTTTCTGTTAAAGTTTGTAAATTTTAAATGTGAAGGATGTTTATATTAAAAGAGTTTTTTGAATAGAAGTTGAAGTTTTGTGTAAATGTTATAAACACACTGGTTGCATCTGTTTTCCAAATACAACCTGCTTTCTTATCTTAGCTTGCAAATGGATGGAGACGTGTTGTAGAATGATCTTAGTAAAGCTAATTCTCATTAGCCTCCATTAATGCTTTTTCAAGTGTTCAATAGATCTATTTTTAAATGCCAACATGCCATTACTATTATTAAATGAGTACTCAGTGTGTAGTAAGTACTCAGTTGAGCTGAGCTGTGCTTTATATTAAGTGCTAATTAGCTAATGTAAACATGCTAACATGCTCTCTTAACCTAACACTGTCAGCAGCAGATGTTTCTGAACACACTGTTTCCACTGATTTCACCATCGACCTTGTACGCAACATCACCAGACTCCATTAACAAAACACAAAATTTTGAGAGTTGTTTCATGAGGAGAAACTTAACAAACTTTGTGAAATGCTACAAAAAATTCTAAATCAGTGTCCTTCTTGTAAATTCAGCATTAAAGCTAGGGTCTATGATCCTGGAGAGCTAGCAAGATTTGAAAGTGGCACCTCCTCTAAATTCCAACTCCTTATTTCTGCAGAGGAGTGTGCTGAATATTTCCAGCATCAGTGAAACGTGACCTGTGCAGGCGCGGAGGAGGGAGGGACAGAGGGGGGCGTAGGCAGAACGAGACATGAAGGCATCCGATTTTCTTTCTATTCGGTCTGGACAGCACAGATTGGTCAGCTTTTTCTCAGTCCTGCAGCTGCCACAGAGGTCTGATTATTTTCGTTCCTTTTTCTGAATACACAATGTATTGACTACTCTCAGGATAGAAGGACCATTTCATACAGTATAACAAAATGTGTTTCTGAACAACATTACAGACCCTAGCTTTAAATCAGAAGCTGAAGTTGTTTGTCTCCTTGTAAAAAGTGTCAGTTTGTGGCAGCATGTCTGTACCAGCCTGTCTGCTTCTGTGTCTAAAGTGCTAAAGTCTTACCTGCCAACATTGATCAGCTGTTTGAACACACTGTTTACACTGATTTCACCATTTACACTCCATTTATGAAAGAAGAAACGTGTTATTGATCTAAACATGTCACATGTTACAAAGACACTTAACAGGAACAATATAGGCTACTTCTTTGTCCCCGTGGAGAAAGTCACCAGACTCCCTTTAAAAATTTCCCAATTTAGTGAGTTGTTGAGTGAGGAGAAACTTTATAAACTCTGTGAAACTCTGTGTCTGACTCATTCTGCATTTTTTGGGCCTTCTTGTAAATTTGGCATATGCATGTTCTACATTTATATCTTTTTGTCTTTGTACAAAAACGTGTGTTGTTGAAAAAGAAGGTAGACTAGATGCAGAAGTGGTTGTAGGCTGGTGGTCTTAGCAGGTGGTTGTAGACATGAGGAGCGTCATCCATGTTTAGTAATAATTAACAAAGTCTCTTGTTGGAAGGGTGTGTAAGGAGGATTTCAGTTTGTCATCTCATGTTTTAATTATTCATAATGTTTATGCTCCTTCTTAAGTGTAAGCTTTACCTAAAGCTTTTTCACTTTTAGTAGTGTTCAGCTCGTCTCCAGTTTTGTCCGAAGGTAAAAGAAGAGTAATGTCACACTTTTCACTGCAACAGGAGAAATACAGAACTTGTCTTCTACTACAGAAAACATTGATGACGTCATGACAAAAGTGAGAAGTTAGGAATGGTGTGATTTCCATGTTATTTAATTTAGCAGCTTGACTTTGCTCTGTGTTTTACAGATTAATATCATTTTTTGACTCCTATATCAGCTGCAATGTTGGATTTTGCATTATTAAATGCTTTGAAAGTGCTTGAATAAACTCTTATATATACAATAAATAACCATCATATTACTACTGATAATTACATTAATTGCAGGTCATTATGTCATATTAATCGTCACAGAATAAACTCATAAAACTACAGCAGTTTCTTTGTTTGATCTGTAAAGTTTACTCACAGTTGTAAAGTACTTTCGATTTTCACATCCGCCTTAATGAATAGCTTATTAGTCTCTAACTAAAATCTGATAACACAAAAGTACATTAACGAATCAGTAAAATATACAAACTACACTGACCTAAATGTTCTGGACACAATAATGTGAACACGTGTGTTTAAAATCAGTTGTCTTGAATCTTGTTCTCTTTGTGTGAGATGTGATAACATATAATAACATGTTCATTGGGATTTATAACAACAATATAAACTTCAAATGTATGAAGTGAGAGAACAATCCTCCGATCTGTACAGTTTGTGAATGATGTCAGCTCAACTTCATGTCACTGCTGCCATCTTGTGTTCAACAGTGTTAAAGCGTGAGGCTACAAACCTGCAGCACTCATGAAACCACTGGATAATGTTACTGTAATAAATACCTCATTCTGAAATTGACTGTGTTCCAAAGGTAAATCAATGACAACAATATGTCAGGATAGTTATTGTACATTTATGTTAAATTTCCAGGCACATTTTGGGAACAACATACTGTCAGTTATTATAAAGTCGAGGCAGTAAGTCGACTAACATTGACACAATTTTGACAAATGTTAATGTGTCAACTTCATAAACTGTGATATGTATTTTTACTATTATATTCTAAGTGAATTAATCGTATTCAGCTTTTTAATCAATAATCACAATGAGGCATATCTGTAAATAATAATAGCGATAGCCTCAATGAAGTCATTTAAAGAGTATCTGACTATATTTGACATTGTGCCCAGTTTGATATAAATTTAAATAGTTTTGTAGGAAGTTAATGTGTGTGTGGTTTTATGAAAGCAGCTGACTGAACGGTGCCAGATGTAGTTTAGAGCAAGATCTTCACTTTTTCTTGCCCAAACAATCTTTTACCTCTTGAATATTGTAAATATTACAATTCTTCATTTAAACCACATCCTGCCTCTTCAAAGATCCTGATGAATTCTGACTGAAGGGACATATTTAATATGGGCGGGGCTACTGAGCTTGTCTCCTCCCACTCAAGTTCGCGCCATTTAGTCCTCAAACACGTCCGCAGACAGGATGTAAATACAGAGTGTCTACCGCTCTGCAGCTCATTCGACTTTGTTGAAGACTAATCTGACAACATGAGCGGAAGAGGAAAGGGAGGCAAAGGACTCGGTAAAGGAGGCGCCAAGCGTCACCG
>OMLP01028408.1:0-17267 GCA_900302685.1 Spondyliosoma cantharus
GCCACCGCCCAGTACGCCGCTTTCCTAGAGACCGTCACCCAGCCGGAGATCCGCCCCCGCTGCCTGCAGCTCGCCACCGACGCCGGTGAGACAGAAAACATGCACACTGAGGTCAGCAACAAGCATCATACCTGAAAGAAAAGCTGACCGTTTCTTTCTCTTTGTAGGTCTGGATGTTGCTGCGATAACCAAGCTGGTGGTGGAGACGGTGAGGGAGAGAGACGAAACAGAGTTTACACACCACAGCCAGACGCTGGAGACGGGGACGACGAAGGTACAGAGCCAAAAACAAACCGTGCCACTTTCATCTGTAAACCAAGTGTATGATAAACATTGTGTCAGAAGACGAGGAGTTAAATCATTCATCAACATTAGCATCATAAACAGCTCGTTTGTTGTGCTTGTTAAACTCTGTGGAGTGACTGTGACGCTGTGCTCTGATAGGAGGACCTGAAGAAGATTGATGTTATCGATTGGCTGCTGTTTGACCCCGCCCATCGAGCCGAGTCACTAAAGCAGTCCAACGCCATCATGAGGAAGTTTCTGGGTACTTTAATTTTTTTGGTCGTAGCACTCCGTCTCCAGTCTTGTTACTCGCGATGAGAACCACGATGCATTGCTTCTGTCCGTCTCTTTCAGCCCTGCAGAAACACGACGCAGCCAAGGCCGTGTTCTCTAAAGTTCCAGAGGACTCGATGAGGGAGATTTACTGCCAGTGGGCGGGCGTCGGTCAGACCACGGCGCCTGCAGAGGACGAGAACGCCATCAGAGAACACCTGTGTATCAGAGCCTACCTGGTCTGTCGCCTGTCTCTGATGTAACGTGTTCTTTTCAATACAGGAAATTTAACGACTCCTGACCTAAACTTTGAACAACCTGTGATGTTTGGTGGCTTGGTAGGACCATTCAACCAGCAAGATATTTCAGTCTCAACCAAAATGGTGGAAAATCAGCGGTAGAACCAGGTTATGAGTCGTTAAAATCCTGTAGTGGAAAACAGCCAGTAGAGTACTACCAGTGCTTAAGCTGCTGCATTATGTCAGTTTTGTAGAGATCAATGAGGGATATTGATCTGAATGTGTATTTTGGTGATCTTACAGGAAGCCCATGAGGCCTTCACTGACTGGTTCAGCCACAGTAGCTCCGCCCCTCAGAAGCCAGCACCTGCCCCAGAGGCCAAATTCACAGAGAGGGTAGCCAATGAGATGAGAGAGAAGGAATACCAGGTACACACACACACACACACACACACACAGGGTTCCTTTGTTTATACTTAAATTGATATTCATGTATTGGTACTATTACTTATTTTTGTGTGTGTGTGTGTGTGTGTGTGTCAGTCCTCCCTGGCTGCCTGGTCGTGCCGTCTGGACGTTTTAACCGAGGATGTGAAAGAGAGAATCTACAACGTGCTGCTGTTTGTTGATGGAGGATGGATGGTCGACAACAGACAGGTAACTGGAACAAGAATCAAACGTTTAGAAAGAATTAAAGAACTTAACCTGAGTGTTCATACTAGTGATTAATTGTTTTTATATTTTTGGATCGTTTGCAGGATTCAGAGCAGGATTCCGAGCGCGGCCACCAGATGGCAGCGTTGCGCTCTCTGTGTCTCCCTCGTCTCAGCTTCCTGCTGCTCAGCGTGCTGCAGAACTCCTCCAGACACCAGGAGGCGCTCCGACTCGCTGACATCATCTCATCTGACCAGCACCGCCTCTACCAGGTAACTAACACCTGTCAAACCTGTGATTTTATTGATCCTGTGTGTTTTGTTTTAATCTGACCTGCGGGAAATCCAAACAATTGTCTGAAAGCCAGATGATTGATAAAATAATCCATTGAGAGCAGTTCACTGACAAAACAATCTTAAGATTTATTGATAACAAAAATAATCGCTAATTATATTTAAGAGCATTTTTATTTTTAAGAAATGTTAATCACTTTTATTTGAGTCTCTCACTTTAAACAGTTTGATAGATTCGGGCTCTGTTGAGTTTCTTTGTTCACCGTTTTTATGGTTTGTTTGTTTTTTCTCATACCAATCCAGGTTTTCTCCAAAGAGGAGCTGAGGAGGTTTCTTCAGAAGCTGCGGGAGTCGTCACTCGCTCTATTGGACCGAGGACTCGACCCGCTGGGCTACGAGCTACAGCCATGAACACACAAATAAAATACACACACACACACACACACACACATGCTCACTGTTTTTGGATTCTGTTAATCTGTTTGTTTATTGTTTTTTTGCAAAATAAAAGCCTGTGTTTCCTGTACTGGTTTGGTGTAATCTTTATTATAGAAGGTTGACACTGCAGACAATCAACTGCATGATCAGATTCTGTGGTTTTTGTGTTTTACAGTTGTGAAATGAATCTGTTAACTTGACACCATATATTATGAGAGTGCACTAAAAACCACTAAATGATTAAACTGTTGATTTATAGAGTTAGATAGTTGACTTCAAACATCAGTTAATACAGCTACATGATTGAGTTTTAACCTTTTATAGGTTTATTTTCCAATTTTATTTGTATTTTTTTGATTTGGTCAAGAGGTTGAAAAACTTAATTGAAAAATAAATAATACATTAAAGAGAGAGGTGACATTAAAACAATATCTATGGAAAATATCTACAATACAATAGACTATATAGTAAGTGAATTGTGCAAATGTGTAGTCATAGTACAGATGCTTTGCGGTGTATACTGCATACATGGTAGAGGCCATGTGGATATTGTGTGTGATACGATCAGATAAAAATAGGATTGTAGTGGTAATAGTAAAGAACAGGAGACACAATTTTTGCAACAAATCTTTTGAGCCATTCATTTGATTTTCTTAGTTTTTGGTAACATTTAAACAGTGTTGGAGAGACTTAAACTATATGTAGTTGAACTACAATTTGCTGTAACTTGCTGGTAGTTAAACTACATTTGTATTTTGTGCTGCGTCAAGTAATTCAACTACTTTTTGGGTCATATTTTGTAGTTTAACTTCTCAATTTACAAACTACAATTTTGGCCAACAACATCAAATATTTTTTTTTTATTAAAAAAAAAGACCTATATAATACAAATTTTATTTTATTTTTCTTTGAAAAAAGGCATGAAACATGACATGCTAAGCCAACGCTGCCTCCGATTGGCCCTGGCAGCACTCACATGCTTATCCAGTCAGTGCAGCATGTGAGCGGCTTTTTAGTGTTGATAAAGATGTTTTCAGTGTTGGTAAAGATGTTTTTAGTGTTGATAAAGATGTTTTCAGTGTTGGTAAAGATGTTTTTAGTGTTGATAAAGATGTTTTCAGTGCCAAACGGAACCGACTGTCTGATAAAAACTTTGAGAGACTGCTCATGTGTCGTGTCAACATGCGATTCTGCCCTGACATCTGGTTCTAGAGCCTCTGAAGTTCCTGTGATGTTGACCCAAAATGTCAGCTTTTGTTTCTTTCTATATTTTGTTTCATAGACACCATATGTTGATTTATTTAATGCTGAGTTAAATGAGTATAATGAGTATAAGTAGTTGCTAAAGCTACTTTTTTTTTAGCAGTAGTTTTACAAACTACATTTCTCCAGGGGTAGAAATGTAGTTTGTTCAAACTACTGCCAGGCTGAACTACATGTAGTTTTACAAGCTACACTTGCAAAGTAGCTTCCCCAACACTGCAAATCATTCTCATTAAGACATTATAGAGAACTCAAAACTAGTTTGGGATATTGGAACATTCTGTGACATATCTGAATGATTATTTTGTGTTTTGTGGTTAAAAAGCACTTTTTTAAAGGTGCTCTATCAATACAGATCATTACTATTATTATCTTGATTATAAAAATTAGTTAAAGGTAAATTCTGCCACTTTTTCTTTTAGTAATTTTTGGTAATTGGTAATTTATTAGAGAGCTGGAAAAGTACCAAAAACGTGCTCACCATGTGTCTACGTCACCCACAGCTGCGGCTGCAGTGTCGGTGTTCGGCCAGCAGGCGCGCGACACCAACTGAAGTCTGTGGAGGACCAACTGAACAGTTGCTAAGCAGAGCGACTGTTAGCAGTTCAAATGTCCGCTGAAGTGGCAGAGAAACGCTGTTGAAGGATATAATTTAATCAAGAGTATCTGAAAAGGTAAGCAAACCAAAGTTGTACTTTATTACGCCTGTGTTTACTGCTGTAATAGTAGAAGCAAGAAGTTAGCAGGTGGTTAGCAGCGGCGTGCTAGTAGGCCGCGGAGCCTCGTGTTTTCTTGAGTAGAGTCGAGCTGAAACGAGGAGCAGCGACGCGGCTGTTTTTCGCTGCAGTTCTCCGGCAAATAAACATATTTTTAACGCATTTACTTAAGGTTGAAAACCGTCACAGGTTTTACTGGGGGCTTTTGTTCGTATTGTATATTGTACATTAGCTAAATTGTTTTATGTGTGAGGTAACGTTAAATTAGCTTGGCTAACGTTAAGCTTCTCAAGTTTTTGTAAGTTAGCTAACGGTAACTAGCTAATTTATGATTAAGTGTTATGTCGCAGTTGCTTTGGCATTTAATAATACTAACGCGGGGTTGAATTTGAAACCATACGCCGTCGAGAATGTTGTTTTAATGTGATTGAACTCAACTTAAAGATAGACGTGTTTTTGTTTTTAGCCTGCAAGCTAATACATAGAGGAGCTAATCGATTAGCTCAATGCTACATATTCGGTTTGTTTTTCGTTGCTAACGCGCGGCCGATTCACTGTTGCGGAAAAGTAGCTTTAAAACTAACCTATAATGTACAGATAAATTAAAGCAGCCACGTTAAAACAGCAGACTAAGTTCAGCATTAGCATCATGAGCTTCCACAGACTGTGTAAGAGCTAGCGAACAGTTTAACCTCTGCGATAGTAGGTTCGCTGTTCTGAATGTTTTGTTTTGTCTAAATCCATCAGCTGTTTGAACTGTACATGCGTCGAGGTCATTCATCGATGCACGTGAAGGTGTAGTGAATCAATCCTGACGTAGTGATGGTGTTTAGTCTGCCTCCATCAGGTCTGTTAGTGTAGTAGAAAGTGAGAGAGGGAGTGGGAGGAGAGAGCGGGACAAGTCCGGGCATATTTTCACTGAGTGTGTTTGTGTTGTGTGTTCAGCAGCTGACTCCTGCTGTTTGTCCTCAGTACGTCGTGTACTCATCATTTTTTCTGTACAGTCACGCTGACATCTGCCCAGACATATTCACACTCAAGCCAAACAAGGCAGACCAGCAGCGATTAAAACACATACTTAGATATTTTGGGAAACGTGCCTCTTTGATCAGTCACTGAGAATCAGATGAGAAGATTATCTTTGTTTTGTGTGTAGTGTGTTAAATGAGGTGTGTTTATTAGATGATGATGATGAATGATTGATCAATTAATTGCTGTAAAGAATTTGTAGTTTGGCACAAATTCATCTTTGATTAAAATATTTTTACACTAACTGATATTATTGCATTTAAGCCATTTAGTGTAGGTTTGCTTTTGTTGGGCCAGTTTTCATCATTTTGTGTTATTAAGTTGTGTTACAGCAGGCATTGTGCATTTGGCCTCAGCTTTTAAACCACCAACATTCACAAAATCAGTTTCTTCAGAACCGTCCTCCGCTAGTTATTTTGTGTTGCTAAGTTTATTAATCAGCTTACTTGTTTTTTTTACATTTTCTGGTCTTTTAACTCATAATGTAGCCTACTCTAATTTAGGAATGAACATAGATCATGTCAGTGGTTAAAAGATTTTTCTACTGGAAAAAACATCCAACATATATCATACATTATTATCAATTAAATAAATTTGCTAAAAATTTGCGTCCCCAGTAATTACTTAACACATCAATCACTCTTACTGATGTCCTGTGATCCAGCTGTCATGTTAAGTGGCCCCATGCAGGGCTGTCAGCCTCCAGGTCAGGGTTTTCTGAGGTCAAGCCAGTTGGTCTGTCAGTTGCTGTGTAGTTTAAGTGTTAACTTACTACCTCCCAGATCGTTAGCAGGAAGATAATTAGATAATGTGGAGATGCAATCTAGTGTGTCTACAACACACAAGACAAGTGATTAATCTGCTGGTCACAATCAATAAGTCTAAAACTGTAGAAATATGAACACATAAATGTGAAAAATGCTATCACCTCTTCATTTGCTGTCATAAATGACAAAGAAAAGCAGCAAATCCTTATTTTTTTTTTAGGAAGCTGGAGCCGGTAAACTCGACAGACAAGCTGATTTTTGAATATATTTGGGTTTAAGTCTCACAGTATTTCACTCCCAGTCAGTCTGCAATACGAGAAACATGTCCAGACAGCCCTTTGGAAAAGAGAACAACCAATTATAACAGTATTAAAATGTTTTTGGGTGTGACTACATTTAATTGGGCAAATAAATGACACAGAAAAGTATTCCTGATTAGATTATTTCTTCCACTTCTCCATTTTCCTTAAAGCCTGAGGACAGTCCTGCTGTGGAATAATACTGAGGTCATGTCACTGTCACATGTAGGATTTAGCCCTGTTTGGCCCTGGTCATTCCTGGGTAGTATTCTTGTGGTTAGTATGGTTATCAAACTTTGACAGTCATGAGTCATCCTGGACTAGTCTCGGCATGTCTGTAGAGATCGGTGTGAGTAAATCAGCTGTTCCAGTCAGTTATACACATGAACATACAACATGACTGCTGCTGACTCAGCCTGGAGTGGCCCTGTTAGGCCCTGATAGGCCCAGCCTGGCTAGGCCGGGCCATAGGCTGGTCTAGTCCTGACATGTCTCAGCTGCTCTATAAGAGGCTGCAGCTCATCTCTGCTCCACTCTGACGGCACTTTATATGCTTTTTCTTGCACAGGATGGACTGCTGATACTTTCTACACTTTCAATACTGGTAAGGTTTAAATTCACATCATCTTCATGTCCAAGAATACTGTGTGCATGATGACTAGCTGTATACTAGTAATAATAACATGACAAATAACTCCTTAAACTGTTTATTTGGTAACTTTCTGTGGTAAGTGTTTATAGTGATTCCAAGGAAATGTCATGAAAATGAGCTGTTTTAGTTTTACACATTTAGAGAGTTTGTTCTTCAGTTCATGTATATCAGTGGAGCACAGTTCATTGTACTGAAGTATTTCAACATTTCAAACTGTTTTTTTTCTGTATCTAGAATAATCTTTTGAAATCACTTGGCCAGAAGATCTGCCCGCAACATGTTGAAATTCATTGTTTTGTCCAAAGTAAAAAAACTAAAAAAAAACACATTTGAGAAGCAGAATCCAGTGTTTGTTTTGGCATTTTAACTGAATAATGATTAATTAAAATTATTACTTAATTATCAAAATAGTTTCTGAGTAGTTTTCTACAAATGGACTAATGTTTCAGAGACCTGTTGCTTCACCTTCATGGTCATTTTGGAGGCTGTAGTTTGTTTGGTTTGTTTCTCAGAGATTTGTGCATCTTAATGAACATTACTGTAAATATGCCAGAATTAGCCAAGAGGCTCAGTTTCATAATAACCTCGACCGTTACAGTTGGAGACATGGGCAGCAACAAAAGCTGTAGCTGTAGTTTGCGGTGCTGTTGACTTTTATTGCTTTGTACATTTACAATATTTGTCCTTTTCATTTATGTTGTCCAGAAGCATTAGAAACACTGCTCAGTATCTATCTATAAAACTAGATGAACATGAAGCTGAATAAACGTGATGTATGATGAAGTGAACTGAAGATCTGATATGAGTCATCTCTGTACAACTTGTACAAGAGATGATTCAACTCTGTGGTCACACTGGATTGAATTAGACTTCACAGTTTTGTGGTACATACGGCTGCAGCGGTTATTTGATCATGCCAGATCTCAATCTCTTGATGAACGTTAATCACATCAACATTTAAAAGGATTACCGTGAGTGAATGAGGGGAGTAGAAATTGTGGCGTCTAAGATTTGATGAGGGATTTTAAGGATTTGGATTCGATGAGTGGATTTGATCAAATTTGAGCAAAGATTTCATTTTATAAGCGAAGTTTGTCTGAACACAGAAACATCTGGTACCTCAGCTGTCCGGACCTACTTAGTCAGACAAAGGACTTTGGTTTCAGCAGCCTGAAGAGGAATAAACAGGATGATGGCACATTTAATTTTTGACCTAATTTTTCCTCAATAATTTCTGCTGTTGGTTTCCTTAAAGTTGTCCTAAATCAACACTTCTACACTAGAACCGTGTCTGTTTCTTCTGTTTTTATTTGTTTTCTGCATGCAAAGTAGTTTGAATAACCTCTGTGTAATATTAGGTGATATATAAATAGACTTGCCTTGCTTAAAATAGCTTAGCTAATGCTAATGCCGTCCTAGCATAAACAGGAAAGAGTCTCAAAGACGGCAAACGAACTCAGTATTTTCAGTCTAGTGGTTTTTATGGAACAGGTCTGGAAACGTCTTAAAGAAGCTTCATATTTTTAGTTTCCTCACAAAAATGTCTTCCCTCCTGATTGCCAAAGGCAGTAAATGTAGTATTACAATGTGTTTGTATCTGACTGCAAGCTGTCAGGAGACGTCACACACCTACAAACTAAACATGGGATTATTATTGTAGTGGATAATTCTGTAGGAGGCTTTTTAATCCTGTAGTTTCTGTCTATACCATCTGATCAAACACAAGAGCGAACGCTGTCGGCACTGCCAGCTATTAGTAGCCTGTGTGCTCATTGCTTCATAATGGGCGTGTGTTGATTTTAGTAACGGCTTAAAGGCATTTTTAATTGGTTAATCCATCCACGAGCTTGTTGTCGTCTGTGTTAATTACTGATATCAATAGGAATTACATCTGCTGGGAAGTACTGAAAAATATGATTATAATAAATACATCTAGATCATTAAGTCTCTAATGGTTTTGCAACATCCTCTCCTAATTTGGAAACAGTATTAAATGGAATTATATGAGGTGTTATTCCTGTGTAAAAATCACTAATGACCTGTTTGTGTGCAGGAACCATCAGCTTCAGCATGTCAGCTGACAGGGAGCTCCATGCCGACGCCTCTGACGACAACAAACTGGTGAGTGAAACTAGTCACGTCTTATTTACTGGCTGTTAACCGAAACTGACTGTTTCCTGTTTGACTAAATGTTTTTCTTTTTGTTTGTTTAGGTCAGACCAAAGGTAGAGTTCCACACTTTACTGCAAGATGCAGGAGCCACTAAAGATGTTTTCACCATGAAGGAGGTATAGCGATGTTTCCTGGAGCCGCGAACCTGAACAAACAATAAATCCGACTCAAGTTCCGATCCATATTAATGCTTTATTCAGTCAGGGATGTTGTCTGTGCTGCATGAAGTTTGATGTATCTGTGGCGCTCCCCCTGCAGGTGATGTTCTACCTGGGTCAGTACATCATCCAGAAGCAGCTGTACGACCAGAAGCAGCAGCACATCGTCCACTGCTCCCAGGATGCACTGGGGCGGGTGCTGGGAGTCGACAGCTTCTCTGTTAAAGAGCCACGGTGAGGTTCAGATTCAACATCACGGTTCTTTAAGTCACAAAAGTAAGCAAAAACCATTGTGCTGAAATCAGAAACATGTTTCTGTTTCAGAGTTCTGTTTGCTATGATCACCAAGAACCTGGTGGCCGTGAAGACTGAAGGTAGGACTGCTCTTCTTTCTCTTTGGCTGAATCTAAAATGTCCAAACTTCATCACGCTCTCTGACTTAATGGGCTCGTTCCCAGGAAATCCACGAGTGCTGAGGGCTCTCTAAAGGCACTTCTGGCCACATGATGATGTGCTGATTCGCCTCTCCGTCACCTCTTTAACCGTGGGAAGTTTTACTGAGTTTTGAGAGAAAAGTGTTTTTAAAAGCCACCGTGTTCAGCTGTCAGTGCTTTTGTAGCTTCTAACTGAACCTCTGTGATCGTATACATTATAATTTAAAGATTAACAAAGGCAAAAAACACGTGATCCTCTGTTGATGTCCTGCAGTGTGTATATATTATTATGATGATAGAAACTTCTCTGCGTGTAGAGACACGACCTTGCAATTCAACATCAACACTGTTTAAACCCAAATAAGAAAATTGGGAGATTTGAGATTAAAGTTCAGAAACACAAAACACTGGATGTTGTGATGAGGATGTTTTGACTGAAGTCTGGAACATTTGGATTCAGCTCTTCCCTGTTTTATTCCATTTCCAGCTTCTCATTCTGTTTCTTCTCTCCCTCCTTTTTATAAACCATCTCATGTTACAACAGTTACGAAGAATTTCCTCTTTTTCTTCATTTCCTCTTTTGCCATTGCACTCCTTACCCGTCTCATCTTCTCCCCCGCCGCCTCTTTCTTCACAGTCCTCTTTTTTTTTTTTACCTCTCCCCTTATTTTCTTCCTGTTGATCAGACTGAGAAAAACTAACCGTCTTTCTCTCTTTCTCACAGAGTCACTACCAAGTTCGAGTGAAGCGCACAGTAACAGTCAGACAGACAGAGGGACGGAGGTGAGACACACAAACAGTCTGATAACACAGCTGGGAAATAATAATGTTGTGTTGCACTTTGTCACACATAATTATAGTGTTTGTCAGTTTCACTGATTCCAGATTCCAGACACCAGATTCACTTCATGACAGACTTTAGGATTAAATGTCCTGTGAACAATCAGAATAGGAGGCAACTTGTTGACAAAGCTGAAGAACAGCGAGAACTAGCGTGCAGTTAATTTTTAAGGGGAGTTTGGTGATCTTCTCCCTGTACAAGAAACAGTTCTGAGTTTTAAACAATATTTTAAATAATCAAAATGAGAGACTGAATTTGTGTTTTTGTTTTCAGGAGGCAGATTCAGAAAGTCGCTCTTCATCACCGGAGAGGAGGGGCAGGCGACGAAGGAGGAGGAGGAGCTGCAGGAGCAGTGAGCCAGGTGAGTTCCCCCCCTGAGGCTCCGCCCCCCCTCATTAAATACCCTAAACAAACCTGTGATGTTGTGACTTAAACCCCGCCCACTTGATCTCCTCAGGACCCTCCCACAGTGCAGAGAATGAAGAAGATGAGGACGAGTCAGAGGGCGAAGAGGAAGGAGAAGGGAGGAAGAGGAGGAGGTCTGACAGCTACTCCCTGACCTTTGATGACAGCCTGTCCTGGTGTGTTATTGGTGGATTGGGGAGTGGGCGGGACAGACACAGCAGCCAATCGTCTGACTCACACAGCTCCGTGAGTATTACACACACACACACACACACCTTTTATTTAATTAAGCTAGAATTGTTTTTATATTGTTTTATAATGCTGACGGTGTGTGTGTTGTAGTCTGGGAGGTCAGAGGTCACGGTTGCAGCCTCAGACTCTGACAGCGACAACTTCAGCGTTGAATTTGAGGTCGAGTCCATCGCCTCCGACGACTACAACGAAGACGACGCCTCGCTGTCTGCAGACGATCAGGTACAAAACAACCAAAGAATTTAATCTGACTTCTGATATGAGGATTGTGTGGGCGACATATTCCATGTATTACCATTACCACACACACACACACACACACACACACACACACACCGTTCTGCTGCCACAGATACTCAGCAGAGCATCAAATGTTGATTAATCCGCTGCTGAAAATAGTCTCCATTAGAGCTGCACCAGCAGTTTAATCAATTAATCTTACAACCATTTTATTTATTCTGAAATAAAAATGTATTACTAGATTAATACACTAATTAATTTACCCAAAATATCAAAAACAAAACAAAAACATGCCTCATTTGTATTTCAGTATTTTCTCAATTGCTCTTGCTTAAAAACAAGTTTTTTCCAAGTGTGATAATAAAAATAGTAATAGATCATATTTGTCAGATACCTGCCCTCTAATTCAAAAGAACTGCTGTCAAACATTCATTTATTTAATGGATGAACGTCACAGAAACACTCCTGCCACAGACGGCGTGTTGAGACGGACAAACCTGTTCTCAGTTTTGCTCTTTCTTGGTCCAGACTGGAACTACTGAATCTAATCTAATCTGAGACTTTCAGAAACATCTCAGCAAGTAGTTTTCATGGTTTCTCAGCCATATAAAATATATTCTTAAGGCAACATGTAACTTTAAGCCTGAAATGACTGCTTCAAAATCATTCTGTTGCTACAAAACAGTAGTTTTGTTTGTAGTTGGGACCTACATTACATCTGAGAACTTTTACAGGCCTGGGATTTGTTTCACTCAGGTATACTCAGCCCTTGTTGTTCACCTGTCTTGTCCGTGTCCAGGTGTATGAGGTCACCATCTTCGAGGCGGAGGATGAAGACTCCTTTGATGAAGACACAGAGATCACCGAAGCTGTAAGTCAGACACACACTTCAAACAAACACAAATACACACTTGTTGTAGTTATAAAGGTCTCACTGTGTGTGTGTGTGTGTGTGTGTGTTTCTCTCTCAGGACTACTGGCGGTGTGCCAAGTGTGACGAGTTGAATCCTCCTCTACCCAGAAACTGTCTCCGCTGCTGGACGCTGCGCCTTGATTGGCTGCCGGAGGATATTATAAAGCCCAACTCCTCCAGTCCCAAAGCCCTGCCCCCGAAGCCAACCGACCAATCAGAAACCAAAGAAGCTCAAGGTATGTTCTCGCATTTATGAAGAGCTTTTAGTTTTCAAAAAGATTTTCTCCAAATCCTGCCGTCTGTTCTGTCTCACCCAACTGTTGCACAAGCTGGTGTCGATTGATTGATTGATTGGTTGTTTTTGTCTTGAAGGATCTGATGTCGAGGACAACGAAGGAGTCGATGTTCCAGATGGGAAAAGAGCCAAAACTCCCAACCTGTCACAATGCCTGAGTGACTCCACCCTCTCCGCTCCTGACTCCTCCTCATCAGCTGCTAACTCCCAGGATCTCCTCACCCTCTCCCAGCCTTCCTCCTCCTCCTCCTTCTCGCAGCAGAAGCTCTGGACTCCTGACTCCCAGCCCTCTTCCTCCTACTCCTCCTCCATCGACTCCCAGGAGCTTCTCCCATCTTCCCCCGCCGATCCTCCTCCGACTTTACCACCGCCACCTCCGCTCGTCCCCGATCTGGCGCGCAGCGTGTCGGCTCCTCTTCCCATCATCCCCGATCTGGAGCGCAGCGTGTCGGCGGAGTGGCGTCTGCCGGAGTCGTGCCTGGACCCGTGTCTCATCTGTCAGTCCCGGCCGAAGAACGGCTGCATCGTCCACGGACGAACCGGACACCTCATAGCCTGCTACGTCTGCGCCAGGAAGCTGAAGAAGAGGAACAAGCTGTGTCCGGTGTGCAGGCTGCCGATCCAGTCGGTCATCCTCACCTACGTCAGCTGAGACAGTCTGTCCTCACCTGGACACGCTCATACAGCAGAAACATGTAGGACACATCAGTTCATGCTCTTCGCGATAACAATAGAAATTGAAATTGAATAAACGCCAAATAAACATTTAGTTTTAATTTTATCTACATCCCCACGAGGCACATGTCCGCACTTTCTGTCAGTATGAGTCGCTCTTTAGGAAGCTGGCATTACGCTTTAGTTTTCTTATTAACAAGACCAAATCCAACAATGTTTTAATCCGTCTCTTCATGCTTTCTGACGTCCCCATCAGTTCCCACTGAAGGTCAACGACTCACAGGCTAAACCCCCAAACAGCTGAGGACTCGAGTTTCAAGCAGGTCTTCAACTAACAATTATTTTCCTTATCGCTTAATTTTCCCATTTTTTTTTGTTTATTGTCAAAAAAATGCAGAGTGAAATCACAACACCAGCTTTTTTGTCTGAACAACCGTCTAAAACTCTAAATTCTAAATTCACAGATACAAAAATGGAGAACAGTGTTTTCAGTTTTCATGTCACTGAGTTTACGTTAAAAATGGAGCGCGATGGTGCAAAATACGTGTTTGAACATCAGTTCATTGTTGGTTTTGGTCTTTAAATGGGATTTTCTTAAACTAAGAATGTAGAACATCATCAGACTTAAACTTTAAATGATACATAAACCTCAAAATCATTTAATTATTTTTTAATTCTTTTACCTCAACTTCACCCGATTGGGTTTCATCTTCAGTAACTGAACTTTTTCACACTTAAAGAAAATGGGGACACTCCAATCCTCTAAAAACTGATTGTACGACATCTTCTCATCTGAATCTGAAGTCATGTCAGGACTTTTTGTCTTGCCCACTCATCGGTAACGCAGCTTGTGGTGATGTTTTATTTTATGGGTTTATAATTTAAAAGATATTTCCTGGAAATAATTCTGAGTTTGATACTAATTGTATGAAAAAAGTCTTAAAATTAGTGATTTTTGTGCAGTTTTACTCCAGAAGGAGAGAAATTTGAAATAAAAGCAGTTATTTAGATTTATTTATAAGAATATCAAGTTTACGCTGTGTTTTCTCTGCAATCAGTAACAAATAACTTTGTTCTTTCCAGGAGACTTTTTGTAAATTATTAAGAAATGATTCTAAAATTATGGACCCATAAAATAAAGCTTCACCCTTTATTTTGTGTTTTCTACAGGTTGTAATTTCTGAATGCTTTTTATTGGAAGTTTTGTGGAAAGAAATATGTCATAAAAACACATTTTATTTATTGGAAATTGTTTATTATTGTGTTCTTGTTCTGGTGAGCGCTGACTGTCAGAATCACCCAGTTAAACTATAAATAAGTTCTAACAGCGTCTGTTGAACATGTAACGAATCCAAATGACATTTTTTTTCTTTCCAGGAAGCTTCCAAGAATATTATTTGGAAATTCCAGAAGTGTTACCCAACATCTTTATTATTTATTGAATGTTTATTTAAGATGCTCCAGTTTATTTAAGCAGCCGATTTTGTATGAGCTCTTTAAATAATAAGATGAATATATGAGATCTCTAATTTCTGATATTTTCTGTTGAGACTTTTGTGTGAAACTGAATAAAGTTTAACTTCTGTTAAAATGAACGTGTTGTTTCTGCTTCATCACCGTTTGTAGATAAAATACTACAGGCATACTGGTAATGACACAGAACTGCACATTTGACGAGTTTCTTTACTTTTCATGAAGCTGATATGAACTGTCATCATAGAAATCATAGAAAACACACGCTCCAGAACTTGCCTTGGAATCTTCACATTTTAAAGTTTTTTTCAGTATTAAACTAATCCACTGACAATTGTTGGTACATTCATGGGTCCAATGTAAAAAGGATGTGCTAGTAGACAATTCGGCATATGTTTGATGGCACCAATTTGCCAACAAATATCAACAAACACAGGCTAAAATCGTGAAGGATTGTGGCCGCTGACTTGGACAGTCAGCTGCTGTGGATGTGACAGCAACCATGGAGGATGTTATGTCAGCTAATTTTCGAAGTTATACTTGAGTCAAATGTGAACAGACAGAGATGAAACACAACAATTTAAAAGAGTGACGTCCATAAATGAAAATCACAGAAAACATACGCTTCAGAACTCGCACTGGAATCTTCACATTTCAAGTTATTTTCGTTTCATAAGTAATCTGGTGATACTTATGTTTACATTCATGGTCAATTGCAACCAGGAAGTGCTCATACACAATCCGGCATATTTGTAGTGGCACCAATCGGCCAAAATATCAACAAATACAGGCTAAAATCATGGAGTAGTTTGGCCGACTATGTGAAGGTTCAGCTCTTTTTAATGGATTTTGGAATAGCAACAAAATCAATCAAATCAAACACACGTTTGTGATACTTGCACGTTTTTGTTCAGCAAAAGGGTTGGGGAAGAAAAACGACAGACACCAAAACAAAAGACAACTTTCCATTTGTATAAACATCTTTTATTGGATATTTGGACTCCCTAGATCTGGATTTTCTGCCCACTTCTCCACTTCCTCAGAAGAGTCACCGATTTGGGCTCCAGTCCAGTCCAGACCAGTTGCTTCCTGGTTTCTGGTAGTGCTGTTTCTGTCTGATTCAAAAGTCTACAACTTGGTCCAGTCCATCCACAACCATTTGTTTTCCTACAATGATGTTACAGGAATAAACAATGGGAGAGTTGTATTTGATGTACAAACTGTTATACAATTGTATAAACACATTTAAACCCTCATGATGTTGGTGAGAACATCAGTACCGGTGGGCAATTTTCTGTATGACATTCAAAATCTCTCAACACGGTTGTTTACTTGTGCCTCGTAAAACATCATTTTTCAAATACACTTCAGTTTAACATCATTAAGACACACAAACATCTACTTACAGTGAAGGCTCAGTTCCCTGTGCTGATCCTTCATCCAGTCATTCCACATGAACAAACCACTCAACTAAACATCTCAGACGCAGGTCACACCCGTTTAATATTCACTCTTCTCTTCTGAAACATGGGGAATATACAGACAACAGAGCCGCGTGCGACTCAAACAAACACTGTCCTCAGGTTTTGTGCCAAACAAGTTTTCATCTTTCATAATCCAGTATGTTAGTAAATCAGTGGATTGTAAATTAATTTACCACAATGTTGACAAATATTTCTGTGAAATCTCAACGTTTTATCAAAAGGACGAGCAGCAGAAAAGCCTGACGGAAAGAAAAACTTTAGTCTGTTTTCTTTAGATTTATTTTGTTGTTAGTATTAATTGCAGCCGTCCGCATGAAATAACAAAATACCCAGAAACATGAATTGCTGCAGAGCCGTTGGTAAGAAATAATCCACCATCTCGGGTTTTACATTCGGCTGTCCAAATTCAAAGTTCTTCTATCTCCTAGCGAGCTAACGTTAGCATCTGTAATTAAAATGCCGTTCTCAGAAAGGATTTCATGAAAGTTAATGTGTTCCTGTAATTTTCTATCCATAGTAAGACAAATGGTTAATACACTCAACATTCAAGTGAGAAAACTTAGTCGACTCCATTTCCAACATGAATAAACAAGACTTCAGGAATACATTTTGGAATGCTAACAAAATGAATAAGTGCTAAAATGTTAATACCCAATTCTGTTTAGGGAAGAATGAGAACAGAAGAAAGTGATAGAAATTCAGATTTTTATTCATGCGTGAAACCAATTAGAATTTTATTTTGGAGAAAAATGAAAACATTTTTCAGGCATTTCGATTTTTTTTTTTTTTTTTTTAATTCTCCTGGAAAATTTGTTTGAAAAAACATTTTTTTTTAAAACTAAATCTTTATAGGGAAAACACATTTTGGGGACAAAAAAAACAAAAACAAAAAAAACTTATCCTGGAATTTGTTTTTCGGGAAAGAATAATTTTGGAAAAAAAAAACTTTTTGGGGAAGAAAAAATAAAAAATAAAAAAAAAGTTCTGGATTTTTTTGTTAAAGAATTGGGAAAAAAA
>OMLP01028408.1:17287-36086 GCA_900302685.1 Spondyliosoma cantharus
AAAAAAAAAAAAAAAAAAAAATCTGGAAAATTTTGTCAGGAAAACAAATTATTTAGAAAAAAAAATGGGCGGGAAAAAACAACTTCTTTCCATTTGGTTTCACACAGAAAACCTTTGACAAATTTTTTTTATAATTAATAAACTTGATTGAGAACATTAAGATTATCCTGGCAAAACTTTTTCTTAATCAGTTCTCAAGTAAGAAACAGAAGAGAAAACTGTTTAACAGATTTTACCTGCTCTTTATCCGTTTGTCATGTTTTTGTTCTTTTTATAAACGCCTGAAACTGAAGTGAATCTTAATAAACTGTTCTTGACAAAATGTATTTTGACAGTACCAACTTTGCCCTCTCTGAAATACTTCATAACATCTCCTGGTTCACATCATGATCTTCCTGTTATGAACCACAAACATGCACTTTGGAGACATTTACGTGACCTCTTGACACCTTTATTTGGCTTTTACTTCCAAATCTACGCTCAGTTCCACTCGTGAAGGCACTCGCCGGCAGCAAAAAGAAGGCAGAAAGAAGTTAGCATTGGAGGAGGAATAAGAGATAGAGATGTTTTAAAGAGATTACTGGATCCACAGTCTTATTTTTCTCATGAACTATTTGTAGATTAAGCAGCAAAATGTGAGACACCATTTTCTCCCCAGAGGGATTCTGGAAAAAATCTGAACATCAGCAGCTGATGTGGCAGTTTGCTTTGAAAAACTGGTGAAATCTGATGAAAAAAACCCTCAAACAAAGCTTCACATTTCAACAGTTGCTTTTTTTTTGTCTGTTTTTATAAAAGTACCACCAGATTATTTAATACACAAGTGTTTGTTCCCCTTATTTCTCATTTCTACACTCGTCAAACATTCAACTCAAATGACAGTCCAGTTCTTGGAACTTACACACACACGACAACACACACGACAAGTTTATCCTTGAAGTTATTTGGCACCAAAGTGGCTTTCAAAAAAAACAAAAAACGTCTGAGAGAGAAATGCCCACAGGAAAGCTTACGAGATGTAAAAACGAAGAAAGCTAAGATGCATTTATTTCAGTCTTTGTGTCTGGAGGTCATCCGGTGGCAAAATTGCAGTGAGAAGCTTGCAGCGTGTCCATCCACCGAGATATGGTACAAAGACACGGCGCCGAGCTTTAAGGTCGTATTGCTCCAGAATTTAAAGATGCAGTTTGTAAGACTTGCAAAACTCTCAGAGGAATCAATAAACCCAGCTTCAAAGAATCTCCCCAAAACAAAACACAAAGAAACTTCGGCAGCAGAAATCTTTCTCTCCCAGAAGGCGAGTGGGTTCATCATCCGAGCTTACAAACTGCATATTTAATCTTTGATACCAACTCGAGCACTATATAAAGCACGTCGTCCGGGCTCGGAAGGCAAAGAATAATGTAGATATGTGACGACTCTGTGGTGACCATGATTCATATGAAGGAGTTCTTTTACACTTGAGGTGCTTAACGGCACTTAAACCAGAGACAGCCGCAGAACGTGGTCCAAAACTCACTCATTTACAGACTTAAAGTTGATTTTTTTTACTCCCATATTTCTAATTAACCGTGGACATAAACACTCTGCTTTATGGATCTTTTAAAAACACTTCTTTTCAGTTTTAAGAGAACATTAATGACACGGATTGCAGATGAAAACAGAAGAAAAAGAAGAAACAAAACTAAACCAGTCAATTTCTGATTAAAGTAACAGATCACACCCTCACACTGATATAAAGTCAGGTGAAGTGTCGTCGTCCACAAAACATTTCTGGAGCTTCACAGCAAAACAGAGTTGCAGCGTTCTGCTGAACAACTGAAGCAGCTGGAGACTTGATTTAAAATGTTAAAAACAACCAAAAGCAAATACATGAAACGCTCCACACAGCTCGTCTGGTGTCATTCAAGTCTCTGGAAGCCATTTTAAAAGACGTTTGTTATACTCCGCGCTAACGCTTTTAGCTTAGCAGCTACAGTGAAGATTTAATTTCAAGAGGGAGTAAATAACGAACTGTGAACTGTTCCTTTAATCACTAAATGAAACATTGAACGGGCAGAATAAGAAGGAGGCACATGTAGATCCATAAAGTCTTTTGACATCTATACAAAAATACAAACAGAACATTTTTGTGTGAAAAGTATTTTCCTTTTTTTTATGTTTGTGGGAATTAAAGAATACTGGTTATAAATATTGTTTGTTCTAATTTATGTCTTTATTTTTCGGCACTATGTGTATATATACATATACACACACACCTTTTCCAGTGATCCTTGATTCATACTGTCTTTGGAAGACAAGACTTATTTTCCTCTTATGTGTTAAAGGTTTTGTGTGAGAAATATTTTGTCAAGTGTTGATGTGAAGTATATTGTGTGTACATCATGTTTCTTGTGTTTCTTTGTTTGATTTGATTTTAGGTATTCGAAATTTTCCACAGAAATAAGAAAGAGGACAATAAAATGTTAGATGTCCGTCTCGGCCTTTAACTCGCTGTTTGGTAGAAATGGAAGAGGATTAGAGCCACTGTAAAAAAAAATCTCTTTTTTTCTCAGAATTTACTTTAAAAAAGTCTGATTTTTTTTTCAAAAAGTCTGATTTTTTTTTTTAAAAGTCTGATTTTATTTTTTTTTAAGTCAGAATTAAAAAAGTCAGAATTAAAAAAAAAGCCAGAATAAAGAAAAAAGTCTGATTTTTTTTTTTTGAAGTCTGAATTCAGAGTTTTGAGAAAAAAAAACAGATCTTGGCATTTCTTTAAAAAAAAAAGTCAGAATTTTGATTTTTGGCCCTCATCCTCTCCCGTAGGTAGTCTAGTCACATTGGTTGCATATTTGTTTGCCATCTTGCAGCTCTACGATCACTCTGCGATGGACAAATGGGATCTAATGAACAAAAATTTATTTAATAATCAATTTTAACACTCGATCACCTTAATTTTTAAATTTATTTTCAGCCTTTTTTAATGACTCCTGGTACCTTTGTCTTCAGAAGACACTTAAAGTCATTTCTTTTTATGTGTGCAGTTAAAAAGCAGAAATAAAATGCAGCGTTATATATGAAGGAAGTGAAATTACACAGATTAAAAAAAACTAAAACAAATCACACTTAAAAAATAAATGTGTTTGGCTGTTTGGAGCACATGATTATTAGGCAGTCATGATTTTTCACAGAAAGTAAAAACAGAGCGGCATCTGCGTCGATAACTATTGAACACACACTCATACACACACTTCAGCACAGGATGTGACATGATGGACGACCCTGAATAACACTTTATGAAAGAAAAAAAAGTGGCACTGTCCATTAAAAAGATGAATCTCATGTATATGGAAATGCAAAGCCACTGCTTCAAGCCTGCATACAAAGAAAAACAAACTAACTGAACGGGATGAAATTGAGTCATCGGCGTAGAAACACATACCGCATATAATCTGATATGAAACACAACATTTGGCCGTGATACAAGAAAAGTCTATCACTGATTTTTGGACTTCGTACCCTGAATTCACTCCCTTAATTGTGCCATCAAGACAAACCAAGACCCTCGATTGGCCAGTGGTGTGTACCGTAGTGGGTTTTCATTGGTTGATTATTTTTAATTTGAGCTCGCTTCAAGGTAAAAGATCATCCATTTCAGGCCTTGTTGCTGACGAGGTCAGATTTCCTGGTTACCAGACAGAAAAACTGACCTCAGATCAGTGTTTACATCCACAGTTCATAACCTTTTGCTGTAATAACGATGAGGAAAAAGTGGTCACAAAGCGTCCTGGAGCAGCCGCACGTCCAACCAAAAGGGCTGAGTATCAAAAAGAAAATATTTGGTAATGTCTCGTTACTTCAACAGTCCAAAAACATCTTCATTCCTTGTGTGGCACTTTCTTCTTCGATCCTTAAAATGAAAAAAATTAAAATTTGTGGTGTAGAGAAGCTAACACAGAAACAGCCAGGTCCGAGGATTACACAAACCGGACGCCTTAGCTACGATTAAAAAAATAACCCTTTGATTTCACCGTCTGCAGCCATTTTACAGTCATTTTGCATACCTCCGCGGTATTTGTTTAGTGGAAACAAGCCGTACAACTGTAGTAGATATCAGCGCTTCACTTTCCACTTTAACACTTCATTTGTCCATAGCCCCTCCCCCGTTCAGTCCATATATGGTCAACAGCTTCCTGTGGCTCCACTAGCCCCTCCCACTTCAGTCCTTGCATGGTCAAACATTCGGCAGAGTCCGTGAGCTCATCCTCCTCAGAGTCCTTAAATTGAAAACAACATCCTGTGTTTTAGTAGCCGTTAGCTCCACCCCCTTGACCCCTCCGGGAGGTCAGAGGTCAAAGGTCAGTGACCTTGTTCTCCAGGGCGGCGGCGATCTGTTGCAGGCGGAGGGTGAGCTGTTTGTTCTGGGCTGCGGGATCCTCGTCCAGCGACTGGATGATCTGAAGGAGTCGATGACACAAGATATATGATGTGTCTCATATCTATACAACCTAAATATACAACAATACAACTGTAAACGATGACATTTAACAGTTGAAAGACATTTCTCACCACATCGTAGTACTTGCTGGCGTACTGGTACAGCTGATGTAAGGCCACCTGGGTGTTCAGCTTGTCTGTGTGTTGCTGCGAAGTGGAAACAAATAATACGTGTTAAAAACCAGCAATTTAAATATAAAGCAGATTTTACAGGATTGGCTGTAATATTTAAAATATCCCCAGAAACTTCTAGCTAGTCAGAATTTATGTTCATTCGATGGTTGAAGAAAAAAAAATGGGAGATCATAAAAAGGAAAATTATCTTTAAATGTATCAAGACTTTACTGAGAGAACGTTTCTTTAAGTATGAGACATATTTGAAAGATGAGATTGATAAACTGTAATCTTAATATGTAAATGTGTAATCTACCGTATTTGTCTTCTGAAATGCTGTGAAGTATAAAATAACAAACGGTAGGTGGTTCTTACCCTGGACACTTCAGCAAGGTGTGTATTCATGTCCTGGTCACTGACTGGAACCATCTGTCGGATGCCTTTGTAATAACTGTGCACACACAGATAATATATATATATACATTTCTTTTAAAACTCAATAACGTAATTGCATATTTCCTGTTTTTGTGTCATGAATCTCGCTGTGTTCGCCTCGTCTCCGGTTTGGTTTATTTGTGGTGTGAAAACAAACAATCCAACCACAGAATTTATTGCCAGTATATCTGTGATTTTAGTATAATTTCAAAATCTGACCTACTAATAAATCCAGCTGCTGATCGTGAACTGACCAGGAAGCGATCTGTTTGAGTTGTGTATATATTTATGCACATCATTTGGTCTGTTATCTTATTTTATGTAGTTTATTATTTCGATTTCTGCACAGGATGTCTCTTTATCTCTCCGTTTGTCATTATTCACAACACGCAGTCGAATAATTCTACTAATTGTTGCAGTAAAGTAGTTCAGGTGTTTCTTCCTGATCTCTTTGTGACACCAGAGAAAAATAAAAACACACATTAGAGCCGCCTGACCTGCTGTCAGTCACCTGAAGCTGATTGATGATGATGCAGGACGACAGCCACCGGATCTAACCAATCAGTGATCGACCTGTAAGTCTGTACGAACTCTTGTTTACCTCCGCTGGTTCGTGTGCTATAAAAGTCAGTGTGAACCAGAAAATGAATTGCATGAATGTGTAATTTTTTCTGCTTGGTCTGGACCAAATGAACCAAATGAACCAAACTACAGGTGTGAAAGCAGCTACAGATTAATTATTAATGTCTGGCAACAGCTCAGTGAAGCATTAAAACACCTTGAAGACCTCCAAGGAACACTGTGGGAGATTTTAAAACCCATTCGTGCAAATACAAACATGTTCCTGACACTGTGAAATAAACTGTAATGCTACAAACTCACTCATCCACCATCTTCTTGTACGTTGAAATCTCTTTTGCATAGAGCAGCTTGTTGCTCGGAGACTCCTGCAGAAAGAAATAACAGATAAAAGATCAGTTTAAAGCTTCTGAGAACATCCAGAACTTTGTTCTCTGTCCAGTGAAGATATATTACAGAGAAAATCCTCCCTCGGATGCTCCTGCGCTGTTAATTATCATCAGTCTGTGATGTTCAAACAGTCCAGGGTTCGTGTCTTAATTAACCCCGGTTTCCTTCAGAGACTTCCTGTGAGTCCTACACAGATGTCTGACGACAGTGAAGCATTGTGGGTGTGCTTTTAGTTTTAGATATGGCTCAGAAAACATGAAAAGAAGCTTCAGAACTTGCTTTAAAGTTCTTCACATTTCTATCCACTGACAGTTTGAACAGCCATGGCTTCATTTCAAACAGGAAGTGGTGATAGCTAATTCGCCGTAATTCTAATGCCACCAAATTGCCAAAAGTAAACAAAAACAGGCCAGAAACTGGGACGATCTGCTTTTTAGGGGCTCTTGCTCCTCTGATGGCTTTATGTTTTCTTCAAAAAGGTTCCCATCTAATATTTTTGACTCAACATGTTTTCACACCGAGGTTGTTTTAAAAGTAGAGGGAAAAGCAGCTCCCCTGTAATCTAAATGACATGTTTCAGACATGTGAGCAGCAGATGGAGTAACCACAACATCACCAGACTCCCTTAACAAATCACTCAATTCTAAGAGTTATGGAGTGAGGAGAAACTCATGAAACCTTGCCTAACTTTGCCACGACAAGTTCTAAATGAGCTCTGCCTTCTTGTAAATTCTGCATTAAATATAATACATTAAGATGTTTCTTTCTGTCGTTTAGCAGCTGACAGTACAAATGTCACATTTTACAACTTTAGCCTGATTCCTTTCTCACCGGCGGAGGATTTCCCCAGACTCCCTTAAATTTGCAGCGGGCCATTACCTGACTCTTAAAAACAGTGTGTGCGATCTTTATTTGCGTGTACTGACTCTGCTGAGTTTGTGCTCCGATTTGGTGCAGGCGTCCATGAAGGTCTGAGAGATGACGTGCAGCGACGCGTCCACCACCTCCGTCACGTGGACGTCGAAGATGAAGTGAGGGTTCCTCAGGATGTTCACCCAAAACCTCGAAGGCAAGCTGAGGAGACAGAAAACACTTTTTTAAAAAACCTCTTAAAGTAAAAGTAAATGTACTCAGTTACGTTCCTTCGCTTTTCCAGACTTTTAAAGACCTGCTGACACCGCTTCCTTCCCTCCATCCTTTCATCCCCTCCTGCCGTCTCCACCTCCGCAGACCACAACCCTCCTCAATAATTCACTTCAGCTGATGAATATTTCATCGTCCATCGTGTGTGTGCGTGTGTCCGTGTGTGTGTGTGTGTGTTTTCCAGATGACTGACAGCTGGAGCTCAAGGCCAGTTTAAAAGCGGGAAGTGAGGAGAAAAACAATCTTCCCGTCTCGTCTCCGTCTGTCATCATTCATCCGTCCTGATAACAGACCGACGATTAGATCAGGCTTTCATGTCGGCGACTGGCCGCTTCAGCAGCGGCGAGGACGTAATTACACCCTCGTTTAGCTGATGAGGTATAACGCACACACACACACACACACACACAGAGCTTTGAGAGGCGGTGTAATTATTTCTCTTTGCATGTCGAATCTCTCCAGCTGAGATTCAGAGGAGCTTTAAAGAGAAGCTGGCAGACCTTGAATCATCGGTGAACGAGGCGCGTATCAGCCGTCGGACTCGTTTTCTGACGGGGCGATCTGTGCGAGGCGGTCCGAGTGACTCAAAGGAGAGTTTTAGCCTCTCGCTTACAGCCCGGATACTGCTCACACACGTCTTCATGTATATAATTAAGATCGTACATTTCAAGAACACTTCTGACGCAAAACATTTACATATTTGAACAATTTTCTCATCTTTTCAGACGTTTTTCAAGCAAAAATGCTGAAAATAATCATTTTCTGATGATTCATAGGAGGATTTGATACTTTAAACTGAATATATTCTGGTTTCAGACTGCTGTACGGAGAAAACATACATTTATCATGTATTTCTACAATTTGGTCAATAATAACTGGGACTTGAATGATGATGTGAAAAGTAAAAATAACTGATTGTAGTTGAGAAGATCACCTGTTAGTCTTCCAGATGTGCAGCGTCTCCTCGTCCACGTTGTCGTGTCTCAGCGCCTGTTCGTCCAGGAAGTCAAAGAAGTACTTGACGGCCGGCGGGACGACGGAGCCCGAACACAACACGCTGCGGAAGAAATCGTCCACAAACTGCTGCAAAGTGCCCTGAAAAATAACACGTAGAAACATATAAAGCTTAAAGCACACACGGATTATTATTATTCTAACAACGTTGTGCTTAAAGTTTGAGATATAAAACTTCTGCCTGCACAGAAAAGTCTTTTACTTACAAAAAAACATGGTGGCAGAAAGAAAGAATTGTGTTTATATTGTTGTCGAGGGAACATCTGTTGAATAAAACATATTCACACACACACACACACACACACACACACACACACACACACACACACTCTGAGCCGTACCTTGACAGACAGCAGCCTGGTCAGGTAGATCTCAGTGATGGCTTTGGTCATCGCCTTGTCCTTCATGCTGCCTCTCTTCGACTTCACCTCATCGATCTCGTCTGCAGGTCTCACCAGGTGGAACGTGTTGTCGTCCTCCAGCAGAGAGTTTTCTGAGTTGTTCAGAGCGATTTCATGGTGATTTATTTGCATGACAAACTAATCAGATGCAGTGCTCACAACATATTTGACATCTGAAAACTCGAGGACAGTTTTTAACTGATCTAAAGCATGTTAAGAAAGTGTAAAGTCGTCAGATGACGGGGACAGAAGAAGACAGTCGCCTCGGACATCTACTGGAGAATTTGGGAATTCATCTGTGAATGGGAACATTTGGGAAGACAAGTGGAAACATCTCTCAGAGCAGCTGATCAGTCACGTGACTTGAATGTTTGGTAAGACGGAACTTATTCAGAGGAGGTTTCTGTCATTTCTGTCTTTAATTGCATTAAATGTCTTCTTAAAAAAAGCCCAGAAAAGACAAACAAACACAAAAACCTCTAGTGGGAAACAATATGCCAATTTTGTGAGATGTTTTAAACTCTTATTCTAATGTTATTTAAGGCACATGAAACTCAAAATCTTGAATTTGGAGCTTGCCAGTTATTAGTTATGCATGTTATGTTGCCACAGGGTGAAATATGAGACACTGTTCCATCTGATTTTTCATCATTATTTGATGTTTTTTGAACTTTTAAACGCTTTGCACAGTTGAGGATATAGATGTGGACTTTTCCTGTAACTCAAAGAACAGAAGCTTTTAGATTTTGTGTGTGTGTACGTACTCTCTTCGTAGCTGTCCTGGTGCTGGTGGAAGGACTGCGTGTGCAAAACTCTGGACAGAACCAACGTGGCGTTGTCCCGAACCTGCAGGACGAGACATCTGATTAAATCCTGAATCACTCGGACTGAACTCTGCTCTCAGTTATCAAGCTTCCTCAATAAACACTTTGTTTTAAAATGTCAGACGGGGGGGAGTCTCTGGTGGCTCGACATTTCCCTCCACTAAAAAGTTTTTGGTCGTTTCGGCGGTCAGCGGTCGACCGGCGCAGACGCAGAGATGATTAAAAACATCCAGAGTCTGGAGGAGGAACACGACACGCTGCATCAACTTAAAGCTTCACAAAAACAGCAGGCAATTACAGCTTTGGTTATTACTGAGGTGAGGGTGACAAACTGCTCTCGCACTCACAGTGAGTGAGGCTTTTCAGAGACACGTTTTTGTGCAAAACATTTCATTTTTGCACATTTTTACACCGACAAACATGCAGCAGCCTGAAGACCCACGTTGTAATGAGCCAGCGTGTTGAGTCTCTTCCAGCGTCCTTCCTTCTGGGAGGTCAGGTCGAGGTCGGACAGGATCTGACCCGTGGAGCCGGGACGCCACTCTGTGGAGAGAACGAACGTTAGACGAGCCGAGACGTGAAGGACTCGTGAGAGAAAACCTTCATGTGCTCGCTTTATGTTTGTTGCGCTTGGGTCTCGACGACATCTTCTGATTTAATTACTTATACATTTAATTATCTCTCTGAGTGTCTTTGTGTGGGCTGCTGTAACTGAGTCATTTCTCTCGGGATTAATCAAAAACTCTTTATCTCTGATTAATTTACATTCATTTGAATCAGTGATCAACGCTTTTACAGTCCGTGTAAGAATGTGTAACAGTATTATTATATCTGACGTTCTCATTAACTAATCTGCGATCAAAATGATGCAAATCTGATTTAAATAGTTTATTATCATTTTAAATTGTTTTGCCTACTGCAGTTCCTCCGCTGGCCTGCAGGAGGCAACAAACTCCTGTTTTGTGACCTTGGATGTTGTAGCTTTCAATAAATATCAACATAATAATACATATATGAATAATAATCATGTTTTTAAATATATTTTGAGCGGTTTCTTACCCAGTGCAACACACTCCACCTTCGGTCTCTGAGAGTACGGCAGGTTTCTGTACACCTGATCGATGATCTTCTCTTTCACCTGGAGAGCACAACATTAAGATGTTACCTGTCTGCCAACACAGAAAACTAAAATCATATCTCATATGAATGCATCATCCTCACAACACCCTGTCGGCTGAAACTACCTGATGTGAAGGTTTTTACCAGCAGATGTTTGTCACCTTGAAGCTAAAGATTTAAGGTTTTTCATATTTCAAAATCAGGTTACTAACTTTAGGAATACAACATGACATTATCTTGATCTCCATCAGGGGCTGAGCATAATAAAACCACCTCCTGCTGCAGAGAGCGGTGAACAAAGCTCGAAAAAAACAGAGTGAGAACAAAAACCTGCAGTAGAAAAACAAACACCCACCTGGGAGATGGTGTCACAGTTCAACACCTTCACCGGAGTCACATCTGGTCCCTCCCCGTGCACCAACACCTGCAGGGTCTGACGTCACAAACACACCCGTCAGACGCACAAGAAACTCAAAGTGTGCAGCACAAAGCAGATCTGATTCTTCACGTGTCTCTTTGTGTTCGACGGTGTTTGTGTACTAACCAGTACAGAGTACTCGACGTCGTCTCCCAGCAGTCCCGTATCGTTCAGTGTGTATTTGGCTTTCTTCATCTTGGCGTCCACCGGTCCTTTCTCCACCTGGTGCTTCAAGGCTTTGTACAGTTTGTATAAAGGTTCACCTGCCGTGTCCTGAAACAAGAACACCAACAGTGTCAGACTCATGTTGGTTTGATGGCAGCTGGTGTCTGTCTTCTCTTAAAACACCCGCTGATCCAAAACACGTTTTCTCCTTCTGTAATTCCTTAAATTTGAGCTTTTTCAAAAGGGGTCTGGTGCAGCAAATCAAATTCAACATTTTTGTTTATTCATCAGGGAATAATACAGCCAAATTTCGGTGGCTGTTACATTTTAGCGAGGATAATTTAATGCGGATCCAAATATAAACCAGGATCTAGAGGATTTAAATATATTTTCTACGAGGGGAAGTCTTTTTTCAGCTGCTGAACAGTGAAGAAATTAGAGATAGAAACATGCAGCTAACATCAGGAGATGATGAGGATTCAGAATATTACCAATTAATTGAATTAAAGGGGACTTGTGAGCCTTGGCGGAGGTATACACTCTTTTAAATGAGACCATCAAATGTTTTCACATTAAAAATGATTATCAAAACAGCCCACCAATTCACCTTCTGTGACAAAACATCACATTTTAAGAACTCTTTCAATCTGAGAAGAAACTAGTAACTTTGTGGTCTTTAACTTTCACAAGAATCTGTTTAAAACACTGAAGGAAAGGAAAAAAACTTTCTGGACATCGCCAGGACTTTGTAACTTCTCATCCCAATGTTTTGTACAAGAATGTTAAATTATAGAAACTCCGAACATAAACAGAGAACGGAGATGCAATAACACAGGTACAGTGAACAGGTTTTTTCGACAAAGGAGAGACGGAGGGGAAATTAATTATAACTGAAGAAACAAGAGAAGAAAGAAGAAACACATCGAAGAGAAATGGAAATAAAAAACAACACGGAACAAGTGAAAGAATGTGTGTTACCCTGAGGAACTGATAGAGACAGATGGACATCCAATTACACAGCATCCGCTCCACCACCGTCTCTGACCTAGAAACACAAACACACACAGAAGAAACAACAGATAAAACATTAAGACGGCACAGACGACATTTTTCTGCCATTCTAAACTTGTTTTTTGTGATTACAGAAGATAACACAGTGTACGTGAATACAAACACATATATTGTGGTTATACAAATGCCGTATATCTGCCCCGTCCTCACCTCCTCAGCATCAGTTTGGGGTTTTTGCTCTGCACGTGTTCGTCCATCATCTCCAGCAGCAGCGTCCTCATGATGTCCGTGTAATACTCCAGTTTTCCGTGAAGCGCCACCGTCAGCAGCGAGGCGAAATAACCCCGAGCTCGGGCGTTGAAGTCCGGACGGCTCTCCAGCGTGCGGATGAACTACAGTGCAGAGAAGACGAGTCAAGGTCCACTCACAACCAGTCAGATTATCTAGAGGGCGTGCCACAGGGATCTATTCTAGGACACTGACTATTCTCAGTTTAATTTTGTTTGTACCGTGAATCTTTGAAGAAATTCGGAGGTATGCTTCTTAAGTTTAAAGCATCGTCACCGTCACATTACACCTGAGCATCTAATGTCCCGGGATAAATATTGTTATATTGTTGTTGCGAGCAAGAAATCCACAAAGGACGACTCAATTGCTTTTGTCAACAAAATACAATGTATGAAGAAACAGACCTTCTCCTTAAATATACTATAGACTACATGAAATGTAATAAACTGTCTGTGTAATTGAATAATCCTGTTTTTGTACTAATGAGAGGCCCAGATCCAAACTATGGGGTCTTGTTTAGCCACCACTTGTTTCCTAATCATGTTTAATACCCCAGTAGATGCAGACGGATCTGATTATACTCAATATAATAAGATTCTGACATTTATTATTACTTTTTACAGATATTAAAATCTCATCTCCCAGCTGACAGATGTTTTATTCTTGATGTCAGAAGCAAAAACAAGATTTTCTATTAGTTAATTAAAAATAAATAGCAAAAGCTGACAGAGAGAAAAAGACTGAATGAGAGAAAAACAAGGAGGGAAACACAGAAAGGCAGAAGAGCTCAAAGCTTCAGACTCACGTTGATGAGGAAGGTTTTACTGTTCAGCAGGTTGGAGAACTGGTTCAGCGCCTGAGCCACGATGGCCCGCCGGGCTTCTGGGATTTGTAGTTTTCTGGTGATCATGGCATCGTTGGCGCCGTCCTTGGAGGGCAGGAAGAAGTTTCTGTCGGTGTAGGTTTTGTAGTCCAGGAAGGGGATCCGGGCCTCGCTCACGTCGCTGGTGTGGTCTTCCATCTCAATCATCAGATCTGACACAGAAGAATAATAAAACATCCAGTCAGTTATATTTATTGTGAGTACGACTGACGCTGATCCGAACTGAAATCTGAATATAGTAGATTTAAAGGTTTTATCTGATATTGGATAAGGCTTGATTAATTAAAGGAGACCGTTACCGCTACTGAGTGCAGTTCCAGTTCAAGACTCCCTTTACAAAACTCTCATTTTAAGAGACAAACTCAATTGGCCAAAATCTGATGAGGACAGTTTTTTTTTTTACTTCAGACAGAAAAATCACCTGTTGTTGGGGTAAATATCTTATGATTTCCCAAAATTTCTAAGAATATTTAATTAGTAGAGCCCTTAAAAGTGTGCCGAATCAGCTGTTAGTACTTCCTGTTTGCAGTGTAACCATGGATGTACAGACAACTATCACTGGATTAGCTTGATACTGAAGAAAACCTAAAATGAGATTATTCTCAGGCAAGTTCTGAATTGTCTCAATGTTTTTTTTTTACATCGTATCTCATCTTTCTTCTCTGATATTATTTGGCACAGGAATCAGCAAATGTTTAATTACGCTATCTGATCTTCCATGATCATTCTAAACTTGTGCATCTTTGATTTAAATGCTCCAGCTGAAGCACTTTTGATCGAGTATTCTCTTAATCTCTCTCCGGAAAAAATGTCTGCAATGTGAAGAGTGTGCTGACCCTCTGAGCTCAGTAACAGAGCTGTCACATTCAGATTAAAACGGTCCAGCGAGCTCGCCAAGAAGACCTGCGGGGGGAAAGTTTCTGATGTACGAGCCAAAGCTCCATTCTGCTGAATCGTGCTGGCGGGACTTCACGTTATGGAGATAAACTGTCAAAGTGGCAAACATCCTCTAATCTGTGGATGCAACATGTGACAAGATGCTGACAGAAAAAGTTCACGTTTGTGCTGCGTCTGCTGCTCGGCTCCGACGACGGAAACCAACGCGTGGGTCTTCTTGGCGAGATCAACGAGTTCGCTGTCAGACACGTTTTCTTTTTTGCTCCTCACACTTCATATTTTAAAGTGAAAATACATTTTACAATACAAGATAAATAGGTGTTTGTGAGGGGATTACTAGGACCAGTCAACCTTGGAAAAAGCAACAACAAAAAGACTCAGGTTGTAAAAAACTGGAATATCTATGCAGTTTTATTAGCTTTAGGCGAGCATGTACCTGTGAACTCTTTCTTGCAGCGATCTCGAACACTTTCCTCCAGATTCTCCAGCTGGTGTTTCACCTTCTCGTACTCTCGCTCTGCCTGCTGACTCTTCCTCCTGTCGGTGCACAGCCACAGGAAGACGTTTAAGCGATCAACACAGACAAATAAAACGTATAATCCCTTGAGAATTTGATGATTTATCGAACCTGTAGCAGTAGACGGACACGGCGATGAACAGCAGCATCGGTACGATGACCGCCGGGATGATTATGGCCAGAGGAATGTCGTCTTTTCTGGCGTAGTAGACTGAACCCACCTTCCACTCACCGTGACCAAACTTCACCTGGAGAGAGGTCGATTTAAGAACATTATGAAGGCGTTAAAAGCATGCAGAATTAAGCATCAGCAGTTCCTGTTTGCAGTGTGCACATGGATGTACAGACAGCTTTCACTGCATCACTCTGATTCAGGAGAAATCTTAAAAATGTGACAATTCTAAGGCAAGTTCTGAATCGTCTATTCACTTAGATTTTTCAGCAGATTTCTGGATGTTTATTTGTGATGGACATCGAAGATAATTATATATTCTGGAAGTGTAAGTCATGCTGAATTGTTGATGTCTATTACAGATCAAATCCTGTAATTTCCCTGTTTGAAGCAAGGGGTTAAATTACTGAGCAGCACAGTGAACGAACTGGGCTTAAAAAAAATGTCATTTTAAGAACATGATGCCTACAAATGTATTAACCCTCTTTTAAATAAATTATGTAAAAGGTGGACAAGTATAAAGGTAATTTCAATGCCACCCTCTGATGGTTCAGCCAAATAACACATAATATTTGGGCGGTGTGTTTACCACGAGCTCCAGCAGGTCGTTGGTCGTGTCTCTGCGTTGGCGTTTGGATCTGGCACTGGGCTTCGAAGAAGGAGCATCGAGGATCAACTTATCATCCTGGAAGAAAAGAGTCAATACACCATCAGTATCACAGTCTAACTAATAATATTTATATTGAAATAACCTGAACTAAAGAGAAGGCCTGCCAGGATAATCAACGTGTTGATATATGGACATGACCCAATGAAAAGAGCCAAAAACTGGACTGGCGGTACATTTTCTGTTAAGGAATCATTAATCAAAGTTGCTCTGCTTCATACTATTCTGTATCATTTGTCATAAAATGGTCTTTAAATTGTTTATCGCAATTATTTCTGGGACAAGATGTCATCAAACAAAAGTAGTTACAGATCACAGGCTGCATGTCAGCGTTGTTTCCTTCTCACATTTTTATATTTTTCCTACTTTCTATTACTAAACTTTGTAGAAGAAATATGTTTTTTCCTCGGCGTAACCTTCAGAAAACAACTGACACAAAACACCACGTTAGATTCACTTCACTTCTAATTTAAAATGATTGTGGAGGATTCAAATAAAAGAAGCTGCATCCGTTTTTATGCTTTTAAGCTCGGTGAACACGGGCCGGATAACTGTGTGATATAAAACATTCATCGAGTGAGGTAGTCATCATCACAGAGGAGCAGCAGCCTCGCAGTACGTCTTCAAACTTTACACACAGGTTCTCCATGTTCGTGGGGTTTCTGGGGATGAGCCTGAACCAGAACAGCTGCGAATCGATTCTGAATTGTCGGAGCAGACGTTTAATTTCAAAACAAAACGCTGCTGGAAACTTGAGAAGGAGTGACGGCAGAGGCGAGCACATGGCCCAGTTTTTCTTTCTTATTTATATTGTTTCTGCTGCTAACAGAGGATCATCTTATTTAATCTTTAACGTCTGTAAAATGATCCTTCCATGTGAGTCTGGAAACACCAGCCATGTATCCGACTCTCCTCACAGAAGTGCCGCTGCTTCCTGACTGTGTGGAAGCTCCATTACTGAGTGTAAATGTCGTTTTATTCTCGTTATTTGTTTTGTTTTATTGCTTTCACTGGCGTTCATTCACACCAACATTTGGTGTTTTTTTGCCTTCTTGTTTTAACGCCTTAACGCTCAGTGTTCACTCTGTTAAATCGTCTACTTGAGTTTCCTGCTTTTGTTTTCTCTGTCGGAGCACTTTGTAAATCTGCTTTTAAAGACTTTTTTTTTATTATAATGACGAATGCCGGACACATGTTCTCTCATTTCATCCGTTTTAGGTGATGACAGACCGACTGGTGTTTTCAGCTACATCTCTGGATACAAACACTTCGATTGTTAACAACTTTTTTTTGTGGTGCGTCATTAGAGAAAAGCAGATTTACACAAGCCACTGCCCAATATCCGTCTCTCAACATTTTCATCTGTGGCTTAACGCTGTATTTCTGGTAGCCGGTGCTTCTGCAGCGTGACAGACTCCACCTCAGCTCAAATTGTGAATAATGCGGCTGTGTGATATCCCATATATCCAATATCAGCTCCGTCTGCGCAGCGTGAATCCATCATGAACCTTATTCCTGACGGAGCTCCTGGTGTGTGTTTACCTGCAGTATGTTCACGTGACAGAGAGCATCTCCGACGAACGCCTGAGCCTCTTTGGCCGTCATCGCCTTGGAGAAACCTCGACCCTGACGACAGTGAAATAAAGAGAGAGAGTGAACTCAACAGATCGAGAGATGACGAGCGATGAAAGCGCAGATTTACTGTCTCGGTCCTCCTCACAGTCACGATGATGATGCTGGTCTCGGTGATGACGTTCTTGTTGAGCTGGTTGAAGGTGGGGTCGGGGTGGTAGTCGAAGCTCTTCAGCTCCTCCATCACGTTGTCCAGCTGGAGAATCGTCCGGAGAGACTGGCTGTCGGAGCTGTTGGCAGGAGGCGATTCGAACTGGAGGACGGTGTCGTTCTTACTCAGAGCCTCCTGGACGAACTGAGAGAGGAGAAGAAGAAGAAGAAGGAGAAGAAGAAGAAGAAGAAGATACAGCTGTGTCACAACATTTTCTGTCTTTACATTCAGTCAAGATTAGATCACATTATTTAATTTCCTCAAATGCCGACAAAAATAGAACAGCAGGAAATTGTACGGAAGCCCTGAGAGGCCAAAAAGAAAAAAGATTCTGGTGATGAATTTTCTACATCTGATCTCAGTTGTTTTCTCTCCATTTGTTTGATTGATGACATTTTTTTTGGTCAGGATAATTTTGTTTAAAGTTATTTAATTCTACTTTTATGATGAAAAATAAAAAGTTTTGCCAGGTAAAACAACAACAACAAAAGATTTAAAAGTTTCTGCAGGATAATCTTGTCTTCCTTGTTGTGAAACTGATGGGAAAGAAAACAAAACATTTTGCCCCTAATAAATAAATAAATGGTCGTCAGGAAATCTTTTCTTCTTTAAGGTTTTCTGCCATGTAAAAACAAAACAAGTTTCGCAAGAAAAAAAACTAAAAACCTTTTGATTTGACATTTAAAAAAGTTTCTGCAAGGATCATCTTGTCTTCCTTAAGTTCCTTAATTTTATCTTTGATTTGTGAAACTAATTTGAAAAAATGTAATTTTTTTTAATTTTCTAAACTCGTGGAAAACAAGTTAAAAACAAAACAAAAGTAAATTTTTTCTTCCTTTAGTTCCTGAAAACAGACTGAACACAGGCTGAACACAGGCTGAACACAGGCTGAAAACTGACTGAAAACTGACTGAAACAGGCTGAACACAGACTGAAAACAGACTGAAACCAGATTGAAAACAGGCTGAAAACAGACTGAACACAGACTGAACACAGGCTGAACACAGGCTGAAAACAGACTGAACACAGGCTGAACACAGGCTGAAAACTGACTGAAAACAGACTGAAAACAGACTGAAAACAGACTGAAAACAGACTGAACACAGACTGAACACAGGCTGAACACAGGCTGAAAACAGACTGAACACAGGCTGAACACAGGCTGAAAACTGACTGAAAACAGACTGAAAACAGACTGAAAACAGGCTGAAAACAGACTGAAAACAGACTGAAAACAGACTGAAAACAGACTGAAAACAGACTGAAAACAGACTGAACACAGGCTGAACACAGGCTGAAAACAGACTGAAAACAGACTGAACACAGACTGAAAACAGACTGAAAACAGATTGAAAACAGGCTGAAAACAGATTGAAAACAGGCTGAAAACAGACGCCACACCACAAACACACGATAAGATGCATCATTGTAGATCTAGCCGGCAGGATATAAAGGAGTTAAAATGATCTCAACCTTAAACATCTAAACAGTGAAACTCATCAC
>OMLP01028410.1:3595-29188 GCA_900302685.1 Spondyliosoma cantharus
GACTTGTTGAGTTTTTTTTTTTTTTTTTTTTTTTTGATAGTCTGGTGTCCTAGACTCTCCATTGGTTAAGATTCCAAGCGGTCACTGTGCCCAACCAAGAAATAGTGCAGAAAACAGCATCATATATCACATCAAATCAGAACATGCCCTGTTTACCCTTTGCTTGTGGTGAAAATTAAACAGACAGCATGCAACTGTCAACAAAAGGGAGACATGTTGGTCAGCAGATTTTTCTGTTTTTATCTTTGTGCAGAGGCAGGCTAGCTCTTTCCCCCTCTTTCCTGTCCTAATTCTAAGATAAGCTAACGATCTCCGGGATTTAGTTTAAAATAGTTTAAAGGTTAAAGTCAGTCATTTTACAACCGCAGGGTTGTGGATTGTGCAATTTCTTTCAGGAACCTCCCACGCCTACCATCACTCCCTTTCTCCTTCTGTGTTTTCTGTCTCTCTGTTTATTGGATGATCTGATTTCAGGATCATTATTTTGCAAAACCTAAAAGTCAACAATCAAAAAATACCCCATGGCCGTTTACAGGTCAATGTCTGTTTAAATTTTTATGCATGCATGACTTGTTTATGTGACTCAAGGGAAGGAGAGCGGCCAAGGTCGGCCACTGATTATTGACGGAGATTATCATCTGAGGGATGATGGATGGCTGCACTCTTTATGGATCACTTCGCTCCATCAAACTGCATCTCTTCCTGCTCAGGACTTCCTGTATGAACTTTGATAGTCAAGGTTGAAGTGGCACAGAAAGTCAATTAGTTTAATATTCTGTGTATAATATGGTGTGTTGGTGAGTTGCATTTGGATCAGGCAAGGAGCATTTTATTGTTCATTTTTCTAAAAATATGGAGCAGAGAGTCATTTTAAAAATATATGTAACATCTGCATTAAAATGTATAAAAAAGACTCAACACGGCCTTGTTATAGTTTCAAAACCAGATGCATTTTAATTTTGTTTAAGGTATCGGTGCGTTTCATTTGGTCACCTGTTGCTATGACCCTCTTGACCCCCCTAGCCCCAGAAATGACAAACTTGACATTAAGATTGAATAACTGTCCTGTTAATTGAAAATACTGTATATTAAGCAAAAACATAAATGTAAAGAAATGTAAAGAAAGTGCAAAAAGGTATACCAAAAAGGTCCTTTCAGTTAAATGGCAAAGTACTGTAGGTTATTTTTCACTTGAGCATTTTCTGAACTTTGTAATAAGAGGTAGTTGGTTAAGGTAAGGGAAAGTCCACACCTGTGTTTTAAACAAATTGCTTTTGGGAAAGTTTGCTCACAAAGACATCAGTGTCTGGATTAGCAGGTTTGATGCTAATCCTGTTCACCATCATGAGTTAATCCTGGTAGCATGCTTGCATTTTATAATTAGCTCTAAACACATAAAATAAGGCTGAAGTGAATGTCTTTGTTTTTGAAAGTCATTGGACCAATTTAAATTTTTAACCTAATGATCCCGATGTAAAGTCATTGGAACACCAGCGTGATAACAGCTCACAATTTCAAAGCAATCCATCCAATAGTTGTTTGGGCCTTTCACTGAAAACCACAGATGTATCATGAGTATCACCAAAGAGACACAAATACATTGACTGGGAACCATTAATGTTGTACGAAATATCATGGCTATCCATCCACTAGTTGTTGAGGTATTTCAGTCTGAATCAAAGTGTTAAACTGATTGACCGACCCACATTGCCAACAGAGCCATGCCGACAACCGTGGCCAGATGTAGGTAAGGTTCTCGGCATGGTTGATAAAGCAACTAGTATTGGTTAGATTAAGGTTTACCTTGTCGTAAGATGAGGTGACAGTTTGTTGTCATTGAAAAAGTCACGACTTGGTTTTAAGTTTAAGGAAAGCTTGTGGTAAGTGTAGTAAGTAAGCTCCCAGGAACATCGTCGAGCTATTTGATCTAGTGGCCAAACCACATAATACCACGTCATGTGATGTGACCACTCCAAAAAGACTTTCCAGTGAGCTTACATTGTGAAATAGATGTCTTCCGATTACAGAAGGACCCAGTCTACCTGCCGAGCCACAGCTGTCCTTTGCGAGTCCCACAGTGTTTTAGTAGGGTTGCCAAGTCTGTCTCAAAGTTGTTACTCTTGTCTGTTTTTTCCGTTTGGCAACTACAATGTAACTGCCCGCGCTAATAAAACTCTGCTGCTGTGAGAAAAGTTCTCCGGCTTCGTCTGTCTTGTGCTCTCGGCACGATGTAATTGGATTAGGGGAGGGTGAAGGAAAGAAACTCCTTGTGGTTTACTCCTCTCTTCTGGCAGCTGATAAACACAGGAGCCACGCAAAAGGAAATTAACTTGCGGGGCAGGTGATATCTCTCCCTCCTTCTGTCTCTTTTTTCTTTACGCCTCCATCCTCTCCCTCTCCCACCTCTCTGTGTTTTTTTCTTTGTGTGATGGAGCCAGACCACGCTCACGGTGATTACAACTCATTAAACACCCTTCACGGGCTTGTCAGGCTGGAATAAACAACCAGGGGACTTAATCCGAAGTAGATTCGTGAAATTGAAGCCGCAGCGTAGGGGTGAAGGTATATGTAGGGGTTAGCGGGAAAAAAAAAAAGTGTAGAAATGAGGATGGATTGAAATGTAAGTAAAAGAAGAGATAGCTGGAGGGATTACATGCAGTAGGAGGAGGAGAGGTGCTGCGGCGGTAATTAGCTTCGGCTAATTCTTCCAAGTGAAGGTTGATCCAGCTGAGAAAATGAGCTGCAATTGCCCTCGTAGGTGTAATGAGTTTTTCTGTCTGACAAGGCTTATAATGCACACCCTCTTGTTTGTGCAAGAAAACACCTGAGGTGATATTATCCTGTGTGGAAGAATGGCGCGTTTGGAGGTAATTAGAATTCACATGCGTGGTACTCAGGTGTATTACTAATGCAGCGGTAAATGCTACACCTCAGCACTTTGCCTAACAGTTGAAGGCTTTTCAGAAGTTTTGTCCACATGATTTTCTCCTCTTTGAGCTCCAAAAGCTCTTGTTCTTCAGGCATTGGCAACAAATAATGACACAAATCACTGCCTGACAAGCATTTGAGTGATTTTCACAAACTGACATCCAGCCATTGATGCCACAAAAGAGAGGCCAGGTTTTGGGATAGAACGTACTTTGGCGGAACCTGCGAAATAAAGTTATGGAAAAAAAAATATATTTCTCAGTTACGTAGTGCCTCTTTAAAGTTAAATGCATCAACCTGGTGCACTTCAGGGGCTATACCTTAAATAACATGGACATGTAAAAGAAACTGTCAAAAATTATAAGGTTTAACGCTGAATGTTTGACTCTGCTGACTGGTAATTTGAGTTGTAAATAAACCTTGACTGATAGACTAGAAAAACTATTGTTATTGTCTATTGTCCACATGGTTGTGGTTCTGGAGCGTTTCTATCAGCTCACACGTTGCTCCTCGCCAGCCGAAGGTTGCCCAGACGTCATGGGATTGTAGATGCTCACGTTTTTCTTTCCTCCGAGCACTTTAAGGGCTTCTCCATGTTTGCTTGGAAATTAAGATTGAAGTATCATTCTTGACCTCGGAAACAGCAGTTGTCAAAACAAGCTCGCCACAGGGTCCACTCAAAAGCTGATTTGGATTTTTAGCTGTTTACAGTTAGGAAAAAGTCATGATAATAGTTCAAAGAAACCACCGCCGACTGTTGGCAGGAGACAGGGTGCAATTAAGGTGGAGTTATTTACTCTAACCTCGTCCCTAAGATATATTGCAGCACTAAAACAAATCAGCTTGAGGCCACATTAGCTGCTTTTAGTCTAAAACATCAGAATCTACAGCAGATTTTAGAGTTGCATATTGGGTATGTAGGCTGCGGGTTTTGATAAGGACAAAGAGGACATCTCCGCATCTCTCCTAACTTAGACAGTGGCAATGTTATAAAGGTGAAATGCTAAAGCTGTGTTAGAATCTTTGATACTTTTGAAACTTTGACGGTTTCCTGCTCATACAGAATCAGGAGAAATCATAGACAAAACACATTTTTTAATCAACCCATTTTCATAGTTTCGTGTCCACTTGATATTTTTCCTTTTATGTGCCTGCTGTGCTTTGTGGAGCATCATGGCTTAATGGAGAGGGATGGACATCACAGTCCCAATGCCTCAAAACCAACCATATGTAACAAACCTGATTATACGTGTAATGGCTGTATAAAAGCATCTTTATTCATTATTGTTGTTTCGCAGCTGTATGTACTGTTCAGACTACCTTGATGTTCAACTTAAAAAAATGATAATAAATAACTCACTAGATCAAAAGCTATTGACTGAGAGGAAATGGATGCACAGGTTGGCTGTTGGCAGTGATGAAAGACTGAATTATAGAGCATAAGATGCCAGCATAAAAGTAAAAATATAAGGAGAAGTATACACCCTTATGAAACAACAGACCGACCTTCTGGGCATTTGGATCTTCAAAAGAAAGACTTATTCTCATTGGTTTAATGGCAGCGCGGCACTTACACTGGTCATCGTCAGCGTTGCGTTGGTTTGTTGCTGGCTTCGCTGAAACGATCACCGCAGAGGTTTTCTGACAGCAGAAACATTCCCACCACCGTTTTATTGAAGTTAATAATGTCTGTGATCTGGTCTTTTAAACTGCAGATTAATAATCACCAGCACATCTCCTATGAACATTTCATCACTGGTTAATGAACCGTTTCTTTAGTGAGAAGTGACTTTCTGCGTTTTTTTTAAATGTGTCTGTTTTCTTCTCTCTCCTCAGCTCTCCTCCTTCTCTATGACGTCACCAACAAGGCCTCTTTCGACAATATCCGGGTAAGAACGACCCCGGTCGGACTTCTCCGTCCGTCTCCTTCTCTTTCCATCTTTCGTCACTTCTTTGATAGACCTCGCTGCTGTTAGCTCTTGTCTTGTTGCAGCTATTGATTGTTTGATCAATTCATAGTTACTTCCCTGAGTTCAAGTTTCTTATCTGTCGACCTGGTAACCAAGAAAAGGGAGGAGAAAGTTGTTCTGGCTTTGTTTGCCTATCCTGAGCTTTATCAGGCGGTAAATGAATTGTGTTGCAGAGAGTGCAAGCTCTCAGTCTAGACCGCTAGCTGCGTTGTTAAATGAGCTAACTAGCTAACAGCAGCTCCAGTAAGCAGCAGTTAGAAGTTTCTCTGTTGATACGCTGCGCCCAGTTTGTTTTGATTATGAACTCGACAGGTGGCCAATTCTTACATATTGCAGCTTTAAGTAAACAACAATTTCCAATCGTCTGACACTGACTTGACATAAAGCGCAAGGTTTATTGTTTTTATTGACAAATTTGTCCCATGAAAGGACCAAAAAGCAACGATGTAAACATCCAGTCTCTCCCTACAGGAGACAGGAAAACACATTTTTGGGAGCAGATCGAAAGACTGAATGTTACTACACTACACATCTTAAGCTTGTTAGCTGTGTAGACAAACCCTCTGTGAACATAGTGTTATGTTAGCTACCTAGCTAATGTCAATCAAAACCTACGTGCAATGTTCTTCTTTTCGTCATACAAGCGCTGCATGCCAGCTCTCCTAAGTACCCTGCCAGAAAAAAAAAAAAAACTTTTTTATACACGGGGGCTTACCTCTGCCACCATGACGCTGCCCTGGATAAGAGGCGGAAAATTAAACGGAATGGCTCTGTTGCATGTTAACAAGATTCAGGAGTTCTTAGATTACGCCCTAATTTCACTCAATGGAATAAATTGGCAGGCTGCCTGAAGGGTGTAATGATCCCTGGATGCTTGAAATCACTGTTGATTCCTCATGAGGAACAGATTCAATGCTGCTTGATGCTCCTTGGTGGAATAACCATACTCTTCCCTTTAACATTTCTCTCTCGAGACTTCTGCGGATTGATGCCACGGTTGCCTGACACAATTTGTGAGTTGGCATATTTCTTTGGGTGTCTCTCGTGACCTTAGAGATGAGCGTAACATCATGTCGAATGCTTTCCGGGTCATGTAAATAAAGCAGAAATGTGGATTGTACAAGTTAGGATGGTTCTCGTGGAAAGTCTGTGCAGCAGAATGCAAAAGCTGTCGCTGAAACAAAACTGCCCGTCTGATCGCTCTCACGGCAGGGCTCCGATGATGAGCGATGAGAGCAGTGAGCGAGGGGGCACCACAGTGGCAACAAATGAAGGCCAGTGACAGGGCTGAGGAGCACGAGGGTGCAGATTAATGCTCATTCCTTCACCAAATCGACCCTTCTCTTTGTAATCGCAGCCTGTCTCTCCTCTGCCCACAGCTCACACTGTGATTTTCCAGCCATCTCCTGCCCCATTTGGTGCCACTTCCCTCATTTTCCTTTTATTAATGAGGAGCAGAGTTAAGAGCAGAATATGGCCATTATAAAAATGTGAGTGTCTCGCACATCAAGCATAAGAATGACTCTATAGCCATCTGGCACACCGGACACATTCACATCTGGAGTCTGTGTGTGTGTGTGTGTGTGTGTGTAGGTGTGCAAATGCCTTCATTAGCAGAGGATGGAGAATAGTCCCTAAAGAGACACAGAGACAGCTCAGCTTCCCTCCAAACAGCTGGTTACCCTCATTATGCTTTAAATAGTTTGCATGAAATCACTCTATCAGGTATTTGAAGCTGAGGGTCTAGTGGGGACGGAAAACAGAGGATGGACGAGGGAGACGGAAAGATTACGTCAAAGGATAAATGGATAGTTGTTTAAGGTGCTGTGTGAATTTCTGTTGAAAACATCTAAAACGATCCACGGAATGTGAAGAATTATCAGTTTTGTTATTATGACGTATATGTGCTGTTATGCAGGGAAATCTACTGAAGTTAGCATGCTAACCAGCTAGCCCCTGCCGTCCAAAGCTCCTGTGCTAGCGGTGTAAAACCAAGGACGGTATATTAAAACTGGACACATCATTGGAGGCAGAATCCCATTCATTCCTATGAAAGCTGCTCAATGGGATCTTGAATGTGTTTATGAATATGTATTTGTAATTACTCTACACAGTTTAACCACAATGAAGGCTTCAAAGCCTGGTACTCTTCCTGGGGGCTTGGTGTAAACGCACGCAATATTCCCAGTCTGGACCACTAGCTTGTTCTGTTGACATGCTGCCCTTCTATTTGTTTTGAGAATGAACTCTACAGGTGGCCAGTTCTTACATATTGCACCTTCAAGTAAACAACAAAAAATTCCAAAAGATCTGATACGAAATTGATATGAAGTACAAGGGTTTAATTGTTTTTTTATTGAAAATATACTCTGGAAAAAAAGTCAAATCTGTCATTTAAGGGGCAAAAAGGTCGAATTTTCATTTTTAAGTACAAACGAATCCTGTATTCTCTCAGCCTAATATCCAAATGCACAGTATATGCAAATCTCTTCCATCCTTCAGTATAGATGGACTAACCTTAGAAACTAATAGGTGGCTGGTTGAAATGCTGCCTGTATTGCTGCCAGTGTCAATAGAATAATGGCATTATAACAGGACAAGACAGGTTATCTGATAGAAAACCCTGATGACTTCAGAATGACTAACCGACCTTGACATGTGACTCTTTAATCAGCACAGTGAGTCTATTTTCATCTGCAAGGTCAGCGTCTATTGTGTGTTTAATCCATGCATTTCAGAAGATTACGCTCGTTTGAGATGTGACCAGATGGAACACAAACTTGTACTATGACCTCTTCTTTAAATGTTTAAAGTGGGGTCTTGGCCTGGGTGCACTTTACAGTTCCCCTGGTTATCCAGTGTTGTGACCCTGCCGCCTTGCTGCGTGAAAAGACTCCTAAAAAGGGTGAAATACTTTGTCCCACAGCCACAAAAGGCTCAAATTGGTCTTCAAAGTATTCTTAGAACAATCAGAGAACAAGAGTGTAGCTGATTTGAAATCAGAAAGCTTTTGTTAAAGCTGGAACTGAAGATTGAACTATGATGAGGTGGATCTATAGATGGAGCGTGTACCTGGCTTACAAAGATGTGCGCAGACATGTTTGCTGTTTTTTTTTTTTGTTCTCTTGGCAGTAACGCTGTCAATATAGTCACTGTAGTGTCTGATTATTACACTTCAAATATCTTCTCCTTTTCTTTAAGTATGTATCTTCATGTATGAGGATGCTAGCCAGTTCGCATATTAGGAGCTCCAACGCTGCCAGAGAAGACACAAACTCAGTGGGATGCTAGTGGACAGTGTGTGTGTGTGTGTGTGTGTGTGTGTGTGTGTTGCGTGTGTGCGATGAAAATGGGCTGTAATCCCTTCGGAGGGGTGCTGAACCTGCGAGATAAAAGCACACACACACACACACACGGAGCCAAACGTACAGAGACAATTTGGGCTTGTTATTGTTAATCAATACTAATTACAATTGAGGTGCGGATTGTATGTATGAGCCTCCTTTGCTTTCTGTTTCCCCCTGTTGAAATATTTTGGTGACCTGTCTCGTGTCACAGTGGCAGGAGGAGCACAGATTTACCGCCAGCAGCACACTGACGCTCTGCATGTTGCACCCCTCCCACCTGCACACCCGTGTTTCTTCTTCACTGTTGTCACTTTGGTGCCTCTGTGTGTTTTACTTGATTATTTCTATTAAGGCTACTCTTGTGCTTTCTTCCTCAGTGCCTGACAAAGTGAAATATTCTCCACAAGGGTTGGTCGATATTTTCCAAATTTCCAAATTCCCATCACAATGGCTCCGGAAATTGTTGTTTAGGTTTTTGGGGTGTGTGGCACGTATAGACCTGGAGCTACATTCACTCTGAGGCACTCGAGAAGGTAATGAGTCGGAAAGCCTTTAATTTACCAACAGTAAAAACATCCCTTTGTCTTTTAGCTATTAAGGCCTGCACCAGTGCATCAAGTGTAGAATGGCCACCCTTGGGCTCTTATATTTATACGTTAGTAGATAGTCACAGTATAATCGGTATGGGCAGGTACGTAGTAACATGATTGGACTAGAGGCAATGTTCAATATGCAGGTAGGTAAATTGCCAGACTATCAGTACAAACAGGTAATCATAATTGGCCGTAATTAGGCAGTCGAAGCCCACGTTGAGCAGATATAATGACAAACAAGAAGCAAATTGATATATTACACAACAGGATTTTCCACACTGCTTGGGTTTGGAAACTGGTGTCCCTCTGGCGGATACGTTTTTAGACTATTTTCTTTCAACATACATTTTTTTAGAGAAGTTTCACTGTTAGCAGTGTTCTTTTTTTTTTTTCAGAAATGCCCTGAATCACTGAATCACTCAGTTACCGCTCACACCTGAAAGCTGCTCGGTACAACTGCACTCTTATCTGCAGGCGACTGTATAAAACAGCAGTCAGTTATCTTAGCTTAGCACAAACACTGGAAACAGAGGCTAACAGTTAGCCCTGCTCTAACACAAGTAACAAAATCCTTAAAACAACACCTTTAAAGCAAACTATATAACATAGTATAGCTTTTTATCTGTTAATGTATTTTTATGTTGTTGTTTTTTTTTGCTGAGCTAAGCTAACTGAACTGGAAGTAGTTTGATGTACACCATAAAGACATGAGACTGTTATCGATCTTCTCATTTAACTCCTTAGTATAGTAGAGTATTTATGTGTATGAGTAATTTTACTAGTTAGGCTATACTAATACCTTACTTTATACTTTTAATTGAATAAAAAACGATGATACATTCTGCGAGGAGTATTTTTATACTGGTATTGTTACTTTTACTCAAGTAAAAGATCAAAATACCTCTTTAACTGCGCTTATGTGTGACGTATATGTGTTCCTGAACCAGCCAACATGTCCAAATACTCTAGGATCAAACATTAAAGCTGTTAAAGTGATCAAATAAAGTTGCATGTAGTTGTTTGAAATTGGTTACAGATTAGAAAAATTTGAGCTACAACCCAGATAAATGTATACATGTGTCACGTATGCAAGTTCTCATCATACATACATGCATTGAAGGCCACTGCAGCACACTGTATCAGCACACATTCATGTCTCCCATAGAGTGAATCCATTAGCAGCAGAGCCTCGGGGTGAAGGCTGGAGAGCATTTGGATGATAAAAAGCTGGAGACACTGTGCCCAGTGCTTTCCATCACTCACTCTCGCTCATTCTGCCTCCCGTGTTTTTCTTCGTCTCTCTCTCTCTCCTCTCTTTTCACTCTCCATACCATCTGTAACCATGGCCACAGCCGCTGCTGTTTTCTATCTGCCAATCGTTCCAGCCTATATTTACCTTCATCTATATCTTTTGGTGTCACTCTCCGCCTTCCCGTTTCAGTAGTCCGGGCTAGTTTGCATAACTATTTTGGGAGACCAGGACATTCGCAGAAATTCTGATAAATGTGGACTGTCATTGTTACAGTAATTAAACACAAATGGTTGATGACGATCTTGCCTATGGCTCTTTAAGCCCCTTTCAGACATGCACCTTGATGTTTTTAATGTGAGTGCATTACCATGTAGGTCTTTTGTATGAATAAGCCCCGAGTCACTTCCACATAAGAACAGCAGCAGTTTTATTAGGTTGGACATAACATTCCTCCAACATGGCATACGGTTAATGGCACAAGGAGAGAACAAATGCACGTGATCTTCTGCCTTTTTAAGAGCATAAGAAATGAGAATGAGACTCAGAGTGCACACCTCCGCCAAGGTCCAGCAGTCCCCTTTAATACAATCCTTCCTAAAAAATATTTCTATCTGCTAGATCTATATGGATCCATATCCAATTCTACCAGCTACCTAAATACGATTTATTTTCATCAAGATCCATGCGTTATATCCTGAGAAATTTATGCAAGTGTCAAAAAACGCCTCATAAAATCCTGCAATATTAAAGAAAGTGAGAAAAAATTCCAGGATCCATCCTATTGTCCGGATCGGCACTAAAAGTTAATTGGGTCTGTTCGTCGTCCGTTCAAGTTATGTCGAACAGACACTTTCTTTTAGCAATGTTTTGTTATCCACCAACTCCTATCTGCCTCTTTAGCTGTTAAATGCTTCCCTGTGTTCACCAGCTTGTCACTAACTTTGTCTATGCTGTTTTGGGCTGAGCAGGTAGGTTAATGGTCGTGGGGGGGGGGCTGCTTGCACATGACATGATGAGAACAAACCAAAACAGTCAAGCTTGCTGGCCAGTAATGATCCATTGTTGATGTGAAAATATAGATTACAGCTACTTAGCCTTTTGTTATTCTCTGATTGTGCGCTGAAGACTTTTATAAAAATACTCCTCTATGATTTAATAGAGGAGAGAATGTGTCGTACGCTGTGAGGAGGCGTCGGGTGTCCCTTGCAATCACGATGGTCATTAAATACAGCTTCAGTGACAAAATACCTTTAATTATCCATCAGTGATGTTCAGTAGAGCTGCCGGTGAACCTGCTACCTGCAGCACATGAAGGTCCTAATGCGACATTGTCTCTGTCTCTGCTAATTTTTAATGTGATGTGATAATCTCAATGTCAAGAGGACTGGAATCCTTCACACGTGTCTAGTGAATCTATAGAGGGTCACGCTGTAGAAATGACAACGCTGATTTCGCACACACTGTAAACACACAGATACACACAGTTAGTATTCACAGATACTCAAACTGTGCACGTGCACACACACACACACACACACACACACACACACACACACACACACACACAGCTCATAAGCTTGTATCATTACTGTTGTGATTGCGAGCAGTGAAATATAATGCCTTGCATGATTATACAATCTGTGATTTCATTCTGGGTCCTTGTTTGTCAAGGGCATGATAATTATGTGCTTTACTGGTTGTCATGCCAACAGAGTTTATGATTGCCTTTGTCATCCCTTTTTTTCTCTGAGATTTTACCGTCAATGCACCAATCATTTTTCGCTGTTATTATCCGCAGTTTTAATTGGACCATGGTTGTCTCTGATTGTGGCATTCAAAATGTTCGCTTTCTAGTTAAGGTGCAGAGAAAACTGACAGAATAAAGAGAGAGCAGGTCATCAGGGGCAGAAACACACACATCCAGGTGTGTCCAGTGTATTCAGATATGATTGTGCTGCACATGTCGCAATATATACAGTATATAAACAAAAGGCCTTTTCAGGCTATTTCCTATTCCTATTTCCTATTTCCCATTCTTCATTCTGTATGTATTATTGCTTGCATGTAAATATAGCTGTAAAGTTTCAAGAGCCTGATGCCTTCAAACTCCTTGAATCCTTTACAACCTCATATCAGGGCTTTCCAGTTGCTCCTCTGGCACCCTGTGCCATGTTGGCTAAAGACACTGCTCAGTCGCACATTTGTACCCACTAACATGCCAAACACACACACACACACATGAACGCACACAAGACAAGCATAGCGGCACACATACACACACACGTGCACACACACACACACACACACACACACACACACACACACACACACACACACACACACAGACAGACACAGACTTTCACGGATGATTTTATTGGTATTGACCAGCACGCTCGGGCACGGAGGGCCACAGCGAAGTATCATTAAATCATTAAATCACTGAAAGGCTTCACACAGCAGGGAGGCTTTGTTGTTGCAAAGATTCCAACAACAGTAAAGTAAAAATCAATTTGACGTATGCCCGGTGTCAGCTGGCACATGGCCAGCTAAGTGCTTGGGGAGATGGAAAAAATAGAGCCGACTACAGGGACGTGTTCGCACAGATATGATTAGAAGAGGCCTTTTTTATTTATTTATTTTATTTTTTTTGTTAAGTGTTGCATTTATATTAAGCAATATAGATGGATTTTTCAAGTCTGGCTTAATACAATACTCACACCTCTGTACGTACAGTATGATACAGATGGATACTCTACTTGAGGTTGCTTTGAATTATTACAGAGTGCCAACAGCAATAAGCTTTATGAGCAGCAGTGAGTGCCTTAAGGATTGTCTTTGCCCTGGGTTTCATCTCATGGGCTACATACAGTTCAGAGATTTGCTCTTATATGTGGAGCTTGTACTGTGGCTCCAGCCAGAACAGAAAACTCATAACTTGAACACTTGAACACACTTGAGTGTGTAAACTCAATATTCTCCTGAAACAAATAAACATCAGTTGAAGACGTGGCACTCCAGGACAGAGTTCTCTGCGGTGAAGATGCCTACAAGATAATGATATATGAAGTCTCTGCGTTTTTAATTAAAGACACAGCCATTTACACTTGATTCTTTTTCTTCTATACCTCAAACCATATACGTCCTTGAAGAAGGATCTCAAATTCCAATTGCAGAAACACCTGAGGCTGTAGTTAGTCCGAATTGTCACCCAAACACATTGAAACACTGCGCGTCAGTAGCTAACTAGATTTAGCTGCACTGGCCTTTTCCGACAAATAAGAACAGACTGCTAAAAAGGGGGCGACTCTCTTCTGAAAAGACAAGTTCTCCAATCACTTTCCAGCACGGCCTAGCCTCTAGTACCAAACAGAAGTTGATGAATCCCATTGCCAGCTTGCGTATTTGAGATGCAGGGAAACCAAAAAGCTTTTGGGTGAGCGAAAAAAATCCCACTGTTGATTGGCAGTCGAGAGTGGTTATGTTTTCTTCCTCAAGGTCCGTTCCCTGTACCAAGGCAAAAACACTCTCTGCCTGTTTATTTCATCGAAACAAGAAATGTTTGTCCTTCTCTCTCCCTGCTTTCCTGTCTGTCTCTCTTTTCCACTCACATAAACTGGCAAGCATCTCTGTTGATTTTCCGTCCTTACCCCTTCACACCAGCCCTCATGCTTTCTCTTACTTTCTGCTTTCCCTCCGTGTATGCCATGCTTTCTCCCTTCGGTCTAGGCTGCACCTTTAAACCAAGATAGCTTTTTTCACCCTCTCCTCCAACGCTAACGTTCGCATGTCTTTGTCATTTTTTTGGCAGTAACATTCCCCCGTGTCGCCACAGCTTATCGGGCAGGACAAACGGCTTGGGAAGACCAAAGTGGCCCATGAATATGTAAAAGACAAGGAGCAGGAGATTAGGATGTGGAAGACTAATTGCTTATTCAGCCTTTGAGCGGTTTTGACATGAACCTGAATGGCTCCATCTGTAGTCAGTTTATTGCAATGTGTGAATCCACACACATTCATGATAATGAGGCGTTGCCCTAAATGCTCATTTACACTCACACAGGGACATTCACATACAGACAGGTGTTAATTAACACGCAGAATCAGATGTACCACGGCTGGCATTTGCACATGTAGTTCACCATACATTTTGAGACCACTTTGTATCTATTAGGATTTAATTAGGATTAACATCATATTGCTAATACACTGTAGGTGATAGTTGGATTATTTTATTCTTTATTGTGAAGAAAAGTTGGGGCAGAATCCAGATGTTCACATTGCATTATTACAGCAGCGAAGGGGAATTGCAAAAATAGAGATTCCAGTTAAAAAATTAATTGATCCTTTAAAGAATTACAACCAAATCGGAGCATCGTTTTCCCTTACACACACACACACACCTTATACACAGAATGTGAGTTATCTCATCCAGCTATGCAAGACTACTTGTGGCCAAACCCTCAGATGCAGTCTGGAAGACAGATGACTGTTGGTGAAAATGAACAGTGTATATCTGTCACAGCTGATCATTATTTCGATACTATTTACTTTGACTTGAGATGAGCCGATGTCTTCATTGTCGCTGTGGCATCATGGGACTTCTAACGCGCACACACACACACACACACACTTGCAAATTCACACATGCGCACACATTCCACTCATAGGACACAATGACATGTACGCTCTTATACAGAACCCAAATAACACACACCCTACTCACACATCCTGACACTGTCCCAAACACACACACACACGCACACACACACGCACTTCTGCACTCACACTCAGTGTGCAGAGTGCAGCAGGCTAATAAGTGTCGGCCTGTTCTGCCTCTGCTGTCCACGCTCTGCAGGATGAAAAGATTTCTTCCCTTCCAGCCTTTCATCTTCTCTCCTTCTTCCTCCTCAGAGGCAAAGTGCATCCAGCCATCTCATTTAGACTCCTGAGACTTGGGTTCCTTTTTTACCCTTCAGATTTCACTTATTAATACGTCTGAGTGAAAACTTATCTGTGGTGCATTCACACCAAATGTCTTTGCTGCGTCTTTTCGAACCCCGGAGTGTTTAATTTTCTTTACCTCAGTTTATTTGGCAGGGTGTTGAATGTCTTTTGAGCTGAGATGGCACCAAATAAAACCAACAAAGATGCTACAGAAAGACAGTGTTTTTGTTTGTAATTGGGGTTTATTCAATCCAGAATATCCCCTCATGGGAATGCTGTATATTAATTATTGTTATTATTATTATTAAGCCATAGAATATCCCTTTTATCATTGATTAGGGTCAATAATAGCATAACAAACACTATTCACTAGATTATGAGACATTATAAGTTCCCACTTTTCCGACTCTTAAGAAAGTAATTGAAAAAAGTAATGAGTTTCTTATAATCCTTTATATTTGCTTTATAAACACACTCACTGAGTTTACCTGACATTCCCATCACTGTTGGTCATTGTGAAACCTTTACAAAGCTATTTTGTTTCTTAAGTGAGATTACTATGTAGTTTTTCATACAGTCAACTACACACTCATCAACACTTAATTGTGCTTTTTTGCCTTTTGTGTGTATAGCCACACACTGGCGACATCTGGATGCAGCGTCGCTGCTTCATAAGAGCAGCTGTTTGTCACAGTCACTCCTCAGATTGGCTCCGCTCAGCTACTGTAGTCTGACCACTTCTGTCTGCGCAGCTCATCCACTGTGTCCCGCTAAGGGCGTCACATTGCGTAATACTCCCTGATGCAGCCAGACGTTCTTACATTCATCAAGGAATAAGAATAGTTCACAGTAGTTAACGAGTTCATCAGAATTCATCAAAATGAAAAAATGGAATTGATGAAATTCATAAAGCTTTCATCTGTTTCTGTTTTATGTTACTTCAGGGTAGACGATCCTACCATCTGTCGGGGTAGGATTGCCAAATGCCATAAAATTATGCTGATTTCTGCATAATGTTGCTTTAAAGACAAAAAAAACCCAACAGTGAATTTTCCCCTTTTTTTTGCTTTACAGCCAATGTAAAGAGTGACATAACGGGGAAACATAAGACGCGGTAGCTTCAGATTCGTATGGAGATTTCCACTGTGTGTGTATGGGCATGGTGTGTGTGTGTGTGCGTGTGTGTGTGTGTGTGATCATCTGTAGTCCCTGCGCCCACCTGCCTGCAGCGTTGCCTCCAGCCTCGCTGCGGATATCTCTCCGCTCTGCTCGGCGCCCAGCAGCTCATCTCAGCGGACCAAACCCAGATTCACACAGCTGACTCCATCCAGACTTTTCTCTGTCTGCATCCTATCCTGTTTTTCTGGCACAATTCGTTGCACACCCGGCTGAAAAATCACTGCGAAAGATAGAAAAGTTGATAAAACAAAACAAAACACAGCAAGCAAGGTCTGATTTGCTTAAACAAATTAGACCTTAAACAAGAAAACTTTCCAAAGTTGAAGCTTGGCCTTGAAAGAAATGATGGATGTAGGTATTTGTAACCGTTGGTATTGTTTGATTAAATAAGCTTCAGTCCCGCAAACTTCATTCAACAGTTTAGAAATAGACTTAAATCAGGCTGGAATCATCCGCCAGAACAAAAAAGGAGTCAGATAATCTAACAATAGGCCTAAAAAAGCTGATGACGTTATTAGATTTTCAAGGTTTTTCACCAGCCAGTCATCAGTTGTATTTTGGGACACAGTCACAGTCATACTTTCCCAGGATTTTTTTATTTTCTTTTCCTGGATAGGATGATGTAATTTGGCACTAATTAAAGGAAATGAGATGGTGCTCAGAGACAGCACACACAGTAAAAACAGTACACCCACATCATGTATTCGTAAGAAAGATCAAGAGGATATAATAGATGTCTGCAAAAAGTAATCTGGCCTCGGAAAACCACTTACAAGCATTAGTGATATTTCTGTTTTGTGTCAGAGTCATCATCAGTGGCTGGATTTTGCATAGGTGAATGTGGACTGTTGGTTATGTCAGTATTTATATAACAAGCTTATAAAACCCTGTCTTAGTTGAAGATGCTGTTGAAAGCTCTGGAAAAGCGAGTGAGGTGACTTGGGGAGTCTGCTCTGGTTGGCTGGTGGAGCAGCACTAAAACAGAGTTAACTTTGTTTCACCGCGGTCATATTTCAGTCACTAATTTTACAAATCCACAAGTTGACACATTACCTCATCACTCTGCATCCCACCAGCAGCCAGATCACGATCTTTTGACACAAGGTGGTGGTCATGTAGCTTTTGTCCACAGGGGGGCGCCAGAATCAACACGAAAGGAAAGTTCCATTTAGCAGTTTTGAGAATTTCTAACCCAAGTCCTGTGTTGCATTATTTACATTTACCTTTAAGGGCATTTAGCTGACGCTTCTGTCCAAAGCAACTTACAGTAATTCATACATACACTCATATGCTGATGGCGGTGGCTGCCATGCAAGGTACCGACCGGCACATCAGGAGGATTTTGGGGTTCAGTTTCTTGCCCAAGTACACTTCGACATGCAGACCAAAATTGCAATCATATTGCCTCAATGGGCTTTACAATCTGTACAATGAACGACATCCTCTGTCCTTAGACCCTCGATTCGAGTGAGGAAAAACTTGCCACTCAAATCGAGGGTCCAAGGACAGACCGAGGATAACAAGACGCTGGCTCTAACCCTGAGCCACAGCCGCCCATTATGGGAAATGTAGGATCCAGTGGCTTCGGTTTCGCCCAGTCTTATTTAATCTGTCTCTTGTAGCTCCTTAACATTATGAAAAAAAACAATAATCATCATTGATGAACAATGATTAAAACAATTTAGAGCCACTCAAAACAAATGTATGTATTTCCACATGGATTTAATTATAGTTATTGTGTACTGATTAAAAGACCAGCAATCAATTCACATTAAATAATTGGAAGTGTCTCCATTTCCCTTTGGTAGCATCAGATTACAGGAACCATCCCAATTACCCATTCAGATCCTTTCCTAAAAAAGAACCCTTGGGACCAGTGGAAATAAAGTCTTACCCATTGTTCAGTTTCCTTTAACACTAAATTCTGGCTCAATTGTGTGTCACAGTTAGCCAGTATGAATATACGCTGAGTCTGCAAACTTTGGCACAGCATCATCAGAAGGTAAGCACCAGTTTGGCTGCAACTTTACGCAGAACGGCTTTGGTCCATTGTTTTGTCATCTTAGCACCTTTCTTTTGGATCCTCTCCCTCTTCGCTGCAAATTTGTCCCTTCTGTTGTTGCTGTAAAAACACACTATGTGCACACTCTGATGAGTATTACTTGGCTTTAGTAAGGCTTTATTTGTTTGGAGCTGCCTCCAGTAAATACACTGTGATAACAGAGTTGTGTTTTTTTTTCTCCCATTTTTCCTGTGATTTCCTCGTAAGCAGCTGTTCCTTTGCGATTAGATGGCCTTTGAAACCTTTGCCGTCTTGATCCCTTTGCTCCGCTTATTTGATTGAGATAATCAGCAAGGTCCCGAGCCCTTGGCACCTGTGTGAAGTCTGTATACTTTTCCAGTCACACTGCAGCCACAAGTTAGATTTTGCTGCCGCACACTCTCACTGTGTGTGGCGGAGCATCTGTCAGGCAAACACAGCACGGTTTACCCAAGTGTTGTATTGTGCAGTAAGAGCCTGCCAAGCCTGAACTGGAGCACAGCAGGAGCAATTCATCTGGAGGAAGAGCGTCGGAGATAACGGGAGAAGACCTATAAATGTCTCCTTCAAATATAATATAAACTTAGACCTAACTCCTACACTCACATGCCTCCGATCATTTTAGACTTGTGATCATCTATTAAACAGGTCAAATGATCTATACAATATCCATAATAATGACCGAGGTAGGCCAAAGTAATGTATTTAAATAGTTTCCTTTGCTTGATCATCACTGAAAATCTCTATTAACATTCATTTAATCAACTCACATTGTTGGAAACAGTACAAGTGTGCAAACTTGAAAGTTTTTACTATTTTGTACTTTTATTTGACAGGAGGGAAGGGGCTTTTGTTCGACAAGGTCAGCAGCTTCAAAGAAAGGAACATAAAAAAAAAACAGAATTAACTGAGATGATACAGGATTTATTGCCGTCACTTCCAAGTTCAAAAGTATTCATTTTATGAGCAAGAATATCATATTTAATATCATGAGTAACCTGTAGCGAGCAGAACACATTGTGCGGATTCTGTACACTGCACGGGCAAAATACTGCATACAGAAGTGACTTGAAGGGATTTATTATCTCTATTAGCAAACCAGCTGGAATTGCAGCATCTGTAGCGTCTGTTTCGAAAGTATGGGAGTAACGAGAACTGTAAATAAATATTCACAGCAGAAGGGAAATCACCATACAAATGATTTTTCATATGTGTAATCGATCAGCTAGAATAAGTGTGTTTTAAACTGTCATACAAACATATTATGCTGATACTCAGTTTCATACTTTTATTTGGGGTGATAACAAAACAAGTTTTTTTACATGCTTGAATGTAAGAATTGTCATTGTTACATCACTTTTGTACATCCTCTGTCTGCAGAATCCATTTTAGTGCCTGTCTCTTTAAGGCCACTCTGATTGGACAGCTTTCACAGGACTGAGCAGGCACCACCCAGTGGATTTACACATCAGGTCTGTTGGCGTTTTTGCAACCACGACCGTGCTGGGGGGCGCGGCTGAGTGCGGTGATAGCAGTTGTGACATCACAACCTTACAGTAGTCTTGACAGCACGTTTAAAGGCACAATTCCTGAATATTGGCTGTGTGCGTTTCTCCATGGACTGAGTGTGTTGATACATTCACAGTATTTACATTGCACAAAGAGCTGCGTTATTAACCGAATTCTCACTTTTTACAATATGGGGCCTTTAAACTCCGGAAATGTCACAGTTTTGAGTGCAAAAAACTCAGAGGAGGCTAAGTGACCATGGCGTCAGCAATGCACAGCAGATCCACGTAATCTGTAAAACTGTCCGTGGTAGTTAATGGTTAATGGTGTTGGACGTCTCCTCAGCCAGGGAAGCGTGGAGTGGACCTCTCCCTGTCGCAGCTGGCGTCCACACGCAGCCCTGCTGGAACACAGACAATGCTGTTACTATTGACTGACACTGTGAAGCCTCTCTTCTCCTCTCAGCACACGCTGATGGAAATCAATCAAAAGCTAATCAGGGTGGAAGGCACTCAGGCATCTGCCATTACATCCTCTGCAGACTTTCAAGACAATGCTGTGCTTCATCTTCATATTCAACAAATTCATTATTTTATACACGTCATCATAATGTCAGCCCAGGCCCTAGAGGCCCTTTAGATAGTGCTGGGCAAAAAAATCGATAGTATATTGTTATCATGATAAGGCCTCGAGATGTATATCGTCTTAGATTTGGGATATTATTACGATCATGACATGGCATTAATGTTTGCTTTTACTGGTTTTAAAGGCTATATTTTCATTGAAGTGATGTAATTTCTACCTGTTCTAATGCGCTAAATTATTATAAATCTCAAGTGTTAATATTTTTTTTTCAAAGAACCAATAGTCATCCCTGCAATATCGATATTGAGGGATTTGTGTGTGTGTGTGTATGTATGTATATGTGTGTGTATATATATATATATATCTCAAGATGCCATAATGTTTTCTTGGCTTGAGCCAGAGGACAGCACATTTTTCAAAGAAAGCGTGTGTTTCAGAGCCATCTGTGTGAAGGATGTGAGAGTTCACCAGGCAGTGAGAGCTTTTACCAAAAGACGCATCATGTCGCATTATGGAGACTGTGGGGTCTAGCATTTTCTAAGAACAAAGAGTTCGGCCATCTTTGTCCCTGCTGCATCACTTATCAGTTTTTCATTCCCTCCCCAACTCTACCCACATCATCAGAGGCAAGTCTTATTTATTGTTTTGCAATTAATGAACTCTGAAATAAACATTGAAATATTTAAAATGTAATTCTATTGTAACTTCATGAGTTTATCACCACCCCTAGCAGCATGTCTTATACTTGCAGTGCAATTCATCACTGCACGATGTTTTAAAGTGGGTCTAAATAATTGCATTTTTAATTGATTGACATATTTTTCTATTTGCGCTTTTCGAATCATATGTATATACAGTTTAAATGTCAAATTCAGCCGTTATGCTACATTCTCCTAGCTGTCATTTGGTCCAGGACAGTGTCACTAGAGGGCAGCACCAAGATGTGTGAGTCTGCCTGTTGGAGGATGTTCAAAACCCTGTATATGTCTTTTACATGTGAACATTCTCCTACTTTATTAAGGTATTGATTTGGCAAATCAGTTGTGTTCAGGTGTTAGTCCAACATTGTTTATTCTTCTCAGAGATTTCGAATGCCTACCAGTTTTCCTGTCCTGCAGGCTGCTGCGGTCCTCAGTCTGGTGTGACCTTTTGGGTTTCGGCTTTATAACGCTGGTGTAAATGTTTTCTTCGTTACCTTTACAGCGTTGCCGTGAAAGAGCAATCAGCTGCGCCACTTGTCTTGCCATGGCAGTTTTTTCTGCAACAGGCGGCGGTATTTTGCGTGGCCGATTGGTCGCCTTCACCCCCTCCTCTTCTTCGCCAAACACGTCGTCTGACTCGTCGGTAAGAGCGACTGGGCGGAGGTGCACGCCGCGGAGCTCCGCGAGCGTCACAGCAGGCAGAGGGTTCGCCAGAGATCTGAGGAAGGCTGAGGAGTCTGAGTGGCGACGGGGTGGTTTGGGCCTGAGAGGAGGTTTGGTTCTGGGGGAGGGGTCTGGATTGGGAGTGCTGTCTGACTGAGAGGGAGGTGCGGAACTAGATTTGGGCTGAGGAGAGATGACGGGGAGGGGAATCTGCAGGGACAGCCTGTTAGTGCGAGCCCGGGGGGAGGTGGAGCTCGATGGTGGACGCAGCTTCCAGCCTAGAGGGTCAGGCCCGGTGATCACAGACGTCTGGACAGGAGGAGGAGAGGAGCAAGAAGAGGTGGAGGAAGCTGAAGAAGAGGTTGATAAACGACTTGGTGAGCTGCAGACCCCGAGGGGGGGGCAGGAGTAGCGCTTGGACGAAGGATGGGCTGCTGTGTTGGGCTGAGAGAGGGATACGCCTCGCTGAGGGGGCTGTGGTTCCTTCTTGTTCTTCCTCACAGTAATGCCGGGGGAGGCTCCGCGCTTGCAAAAGTCGGCTGACCACCGCCGCTGATGAGAACGCTGGGTCACGTTAGGGGTGCAGACTGTTGAGAGAGGACGCTCTCTGGGCCCCTGGCTGGGCGTGGCGACACATCCTGATCCTTGTCTGTTCTTGCCGTCTCTGCTCTGACCTCTGAGACTCACATGATTAGCAGGAGGCACCTTTTTACTCATCTGGCCACACATGGCAGAGCCACCATTGGTACGAGCTGGGCTAGCAGTGAAACATACATCCATCGTGCTCGAAGGGGAGGGAATTCGGTGTCTGTCAGGTCGAGATGAACTGGTCGAGGAAACAACCCTGTGGAGAGGAACATGCAGGGGTGAGAGGGGGGAGGAGGGGGGTCAGGATGATTACATTGCAAAGGAGAAACAGGAGACGCCCATCTTGACTTCTCAAATAAAGTTTCACAAATGTGTTTTCACAACAGAGAAATTAGCTCACCAGTCGTGGGAAAGGTTTTCCAAAGCACTTCTCGATTAACTGAAAAACTAAGTTTAGTTTAGCTTAGCTTTTCGTATCTTACAAAAGAGTAGTTTAACTTTTAAGAATATAACTTCTTGACATTTTCAGCTATACCGAACATATTGAACGTATAGCGGTGCAGAGTGAACGGAGGTCGAGAGAAGGGGCACAACATGCAAAAAACGGTAACCACATGAAATCGAACTAGCGTCATTGCACAGCACTCCAAACCACTGTTAAGCTATGGGCTAAAGGTAAGGCTGCAGCTGCAAATAGTGCACTAAAATACGTCTCAAAATGGTCACGAATGTGTTTTACACGATCTACAAATGAAAAGTAAGATTTGCATGTGTACAACGATCAACAAAGGCATGCCGCGTTTTAAGTGCTAGTGACGGAGGATGAGCCACCAGGATGCAAACAACAACAACAGCATCTGCTCTCTGCCCAGACTGCATATGTCTACCGCCTAGCATACACGCTGTTGAATAGAGTCAACAGTTGACAATAAGTTCTGTGTGTGTTATAATTGAGGGATGATGAGCTTTCCTGTCAATGTAGAAAATATCTGCGACATTGAAATTCCGCACAAATTCACTGAGAGCCAATATGTCCGTGTTTTTTTTTGTTCACTAACACTTAAACACAGCATGCATTTGTTGATCAGTGTGTATCAGGTGAACTGTGCGCACACGTTTAACAATCTGTAAATGAATACAAAAGAAAGTAAAACATATGTTTAGTTTCATATTGTATATGAGAGAAAAGCAGTATTAGCGGAAAGTAAGATCTGTATCCGATCTGTGCAGTTGAAGTAAAAAAATATAAAAAAATAAAATAATAAACAGTTATTTAGGTTGCAGTGTGTACATTTGTAAAACTGATGTTTACATGTGTTCAAACTAATTTCTCTCCATTGCAAACCCCCTGACTGTATTGATTTGTATTACTTATGAATTCAGCTTGTAATTTGTAAAAGTGAGATTTATATCTTTACTCTCAAAAGTCGCACAGTCTCATTTTCAAACATATGAACAAAATATATGAACAAAAATAGTCGGTTTGATTACATTTTCTTCTGTTTCATGCTAACCACATCCTTAAATATAGAACCTCTGTCTGAAAACAGCTCCATACTAAATGCTAATTGTTAAAAGGTTGAACATCTCAAATGATCATCTACAAAAAAAACTATGTTAATACTTTTGTGTCCAAGAAGTGAATGCATAATATGAAACATTGTTTACCCGTTGAGCTGTGTGGTCTTCAGTTTCTCGTCCAATCTGGACTAATCTCGTTCTCTCATCTCTTTCTTAGTATCTCTATTTGTGTGTGTGTGAGTGTGTGTGTGTGTGTGTGTGTGTGTGTGTGTTCCCCCGCCCAGAGTCCCACCCCGAATCTGACCACAGCTTCCTCAAACTTACGCCCTGAAACATTTCACATCCTCACACGTGTGGGTGCTCAATCACACACACACACACACACACACACACACACACACACACACACACACACACTCCCCTTGTTGGGTTTTGATTAACAGCTGTTTTCACAATAGCATGAAGTAAGAGCAGTATTGGAAAGTTTGCACTTTGAGAAACACGTTTCACAAGGACATTTAAACGGATCACAAATGTACGACCCGCCATGACCTCGCTGTTAACTAGTGTTTCACTACCGTAAGTAATGATCCACACCTTCTTCAATGTAAACCAATGTGAGGTTTTTATTATCTGTCAAGAGGAACAGTTGTAATGCAGCTATTAGCCAGGTCATTAGAGTCAGTTCATCACAATCATAAAAAACAAAAAAACATTCTTCTACTTTGCGTAGCTGCAGACCAAAGAAAGATTTACAATTCAGTGAAATATTAATAAGTCAAAATGATGCACAGTAAGGCCCGAGTAACCAGAACATTGTCTCTTGGAAGTATATTTCATGTTGAGTGATTTAGAGGTTAGAACAGCATTAGTCTCATGGTTTCGGGTGCAACATTGGTGCTTTGCATTCAGACTGCCTTCTCTGCATGGAGCCTCAGAACAAGTGAGCCCTATTCACAGATAAACACCAATTACAAGCATTTGTTTTCAAGCATCTCATCATTAACTGCTGTCAGCTTTTCAAACTCAGCTGCAGCTGCGGGTAAAAATCATTTTTAGTGATTGCATGGTCTGGCTGTTGGTCAGTCTTCCACTCGCTCCAGACTGAAATAGCTCGAAAACTACTGAATGGATTGCCATGACACTTTGAACAAGATGCACCGGATGTAATCTCCTTGGCCAATTTTGAATTTCACTTTTTAAATGTGTAAAAAAAAAAAAAAAAAAATCACAGACCTAGATATAGCTGTCACTGTCACCAAAAAGAACTCATCCTCTTGCAACCATGAATATCTGTAGAACGTAGAGATCGATTGGCCAGAGAGGCTGTTAATCTAGTGTTATCAGATCAAAATTGAATCAACGTTTTAATTTAAATGATCCAATACTTCGGTGTCTAGTGTCCCCCAGCAACTGTACCTGCAAACAGAAACTTAAACCATAAGAAAACACAAGACAAGGTGCTTTAATATTGACAAAATGGTTGATGATGTCAGTGTGCTTGTGCGTTTTCTTTTTTTTTTATTCTACTAAATTCTTCTTCATCTCTTCAAAGGTCTGAATTTTTGCAGCCCGCCCTCGTTGAAACCGTGCTGCGGTAGCAAAATTGTGACTTTGACTTGATTGACCGACACTGCTCAATTACACTTTTCAAGTATCTATTTTCAAGAAACCTGCAGAGTTCAGAAAGCCGTAGCAAATGCAAATCAGGCACTGTGTTTTCCCCCACGAGTTTTTGTCATCTTCTCTTCTTCTTCTTCTTCTTCTGACGT